>CM041781.1:51452832-51637892 GCA_023374045.1 Limonium bicolor
TTGTCTTGGACTTTTGAAAGATAGGAATGAAGAGCTTGATGAGAGGAAGAGATTGGTGGTGTTTGTTTTTGATTTGGACAAGTGAGCAAGGTTTTACAAGAGATCAAAGTGGGAGTTTCAATGGGGTGTGTGTTTACCGTGAGAGAGCAGCAAGAAGAAGAAGAAGAAGAGAGGTGGGAAACCGTGTGAGCAAGGAAAGAAATGAGAGAATGGGATAGAATTTGCTTTATGAAGATATTTATACTTTAAAGTAAAAAGGGTACTTAAGTAGTTTACTTATTTTCTTAACAAGCTAACAAGGGTGGTGTGTCACCAACCTTAAAAACCGGCCCCAAATAGTAGTAGGAGGGCAATATAGTCTTTGTTTGTCAATTTAATTACTTATACAAACATATGTTACAAAATAGCTTATAAAAGTTACTATTCATAAAACAAGGCACATAGAAGTGAAATTTTTGATTTCCCACTAATATAGACACCCAAATGTGATATTATATAGTACACATATATTTAAGAGTAATGACGGACATTTAGCCATTCAAAACTCATTTACAAGACAATTTTTCAAAAATGTGCTTTAAGACTCCTTAAAGCACATTTTGTGTTTAAACTTGTTTTCAAGCTTGGTTTTCTTTGGTAATTGATTTAATATGTTCATTAGTGTATAAATGAGGTCTTGGTAAGTTCATTAGGTCTTAACCAAGTTTATCCCAAGCTTAGAGCACATTTTGGCTCTTATTGACTTTAAGGCACATTTTGTGTTTCCTTTTGTTTAAACTTGTTTACTAATGTTTCTAAGACTCTTTTTAGTCTTAATACACCATATTTAAGTGTTTAAAAAATATATTAAGGTTTGGGGTATTTCAATCTACCCCCCTTAAAAGAACTTTGTCCTCAAAGTTCATACTTCCACATATCCTAAATATTAGCACACGGGAATACTTATAAACAATACTTCCATACATTACTAACAACACACTTACATAACATTGGACACCAGGTCCATACAACATAACATAACATTGGACACAAGGTCCATACAACATTATCCACATCATTCAGACACAACGGTCTGTAACATAACAACATAACATAGACGATGTATTCAAATACACGTCGTACACACATAACCGAAACGGCTCTACCCCCCTTAAAAGGGGTACGCCCCGTACCCTATACACATAAGTACTAAGAAGTAAACAATGACGGGTACTTCGCCTTCATCTTATCTTCCAGCTCCCAAGTGGCCTCCTCAACGTCCTGGTTAGACCAAAACTTTCACCAGTCTCACGGACTTATGGCGAGTGTCTCGAGTCTTAGCATCCAGAATCCGTACCGGAGTCTCCACTGATCGCATGGTCGGCTCTAAGGTTAGCCTTTCAGGCTGAAGCACATGAGACGGATGAGACATATACTTCTTCAACTGGGACACATGAAATACATCATGTACCTTGCCCAGCTCGGCGGGTAGGTCTAGTCTATAGGCTACCGGGCCGATCCGCTCCGTCACAACATAAGGCCCCACATACTTTGGGCTCAACTTGCCCTTCTGGCCAAAACGAAATACTCCCTTCATGGGGGATACTCTCAAAATACCTGATCGCCCACGGCGAACTCCAGGTCACGTCGCGCACATCTGCGTACGACTTCTGTCTATCCTGAGCTGCTTTCATATTAGCCCTGATCTGGCGAACTTCTGCCTGAACTTGCTCAAGATACTCTGGTCCTATAATGACCGTCTCACTCGACTCATCCCAGCATAATGGCGTGCGGCATGGTCTACCGTACAAGGCCTGGAAGGGAGACATCTTGATCGAAGCATGATAACTGTTGTTGTAACTAAACTCGATCAGATGTAACTTATCAATCCAGCTGGTCTGAAAGTCAAGTGCACAAGCACGTAGCATATCCTCAAGTGTCTGAATAGTGCGCTCACTCTGACCATCGGTCTGTGGATGAAACGCTGTACTCAATTTCAATTCAGTACCCAATGCCTCTCGTGTGGACTTCCAATATCTGGATAAGAATCTGGTATCTCTGTCAGATACAATCGTTTTTGGTACACCATGATGTCTTACAATCTCTTTATCAAACAGTTCTGCCAATCTTGCCACTTTCCAAGTGTCCTTCATCGGAATGAATCGGGCCACCTTGGTCAGTCGGTCAACTATCACCCATATCATATTCAGACCTCCCCTTGTAGGCGGAAGCCCTACTACAAAGTCCATGGAGATATCATGGAACTTCCACTCAGGCACTGGCATTGGCTGTACCATACCACCAGGCCGTCGGTGCTCAAACTTGACCTTCTGGCAAGTGAGACACCTCAACATAATCACTAACATCTTTCTTCATTCCAGTCCACCAAAATACCTTTCATACTCTTATACATCTTTGAAGCTCCGGGGTGAATCGAAGTAGTAGAACAATGGGATTCACTCAATATGCGCTCCTTCAACTCAGCGCTACTCCTAGGTATACACAATCGGCCATTCAGCCTAATCAGGTCATCATCGTGGAGTCTGAAGTCGTACTTCTGACCCTCGAATGTGCCATCAATAAGCTTCTGCCGGATCTCCAGCATGTACTGATCCGTCATCTGAGCACTCCGCACCTCTTCAACCAAGCCAGTATAGAGACTAGCGAATGGAGAGAGTGTGCTCGGCGACTCAGTGCGTCAGCTACCACATTTGCCTTACCCTCTTTGTATTGCAGATTAATATCGTAGTCATTCAGAAACTCAACCCACCTTCTTTGCCTCATGTTCAACTCTTTCTGAGTGAACAAGTACTTTAAGCTTTTATGATCAGAATAGATTGTCACACTTACCCCATACAAATAATGTCGCCATATCTTCAATGCGAAGACAATGGCACCCAATTCTAAGTCGTGGGTAGGGTAGTTCTCCTCATGCTTCTTCAGCTGACGGGAGGCGTATGCTACGACCTTCCCGTGTTGCATCAACACACAACCCATACCCTGCCTGATGCGTCGCAGTAGACCTCAAAACCATCTGGACCGTCTGGTATAGTCAGGACTGGTGCAGATGTCAGAGCATCCTTGAGACTCGCGAAAGAACTCTCACAGTCACTGTCCACTCGAATGGTGCATCCTTCTTCATTAAGGAAGTCATCGGCTTCGAGATACTGGAGAAGTCCTTCACAAACCTCCTATAATAACCTGCCAGACCGAGGAAGCTCCTGATATCAGTGACTGTCTTCGGCCTAGGCCAGGTGCGCACTGCATCTATCTTTGCCGGATCAACAGCGATCCCGGCCTCAGAAATCACATGTCCAAGGAAAGATACTTGGTTCAACCAAAATTCACATTTCGAAAATTTGCATACAACTGGTTTCTCCTCAGAGTTTGTAACACATTCTCAGGTGGCTTTCGTGCTCACCTCTAGATTTAGAATACACAAGAATGTCATCGATGAAGACTACCACTGACTTGTCCAACTGATCTTGGAACAAACGGTTCATTAAGTCCATGAACTTAGCTGGTGCATTCGATAAGCCAAACGGCATAACTGTGAACTCATAGTGCCCATACCTCGTTCTGAAAGCTGTCTTTTCGATATCACTGTCGCGGATGGCAATCTGATGGTATCCGGAACGTAAGTCTATCTTGGAGAATACTGATGCACCCCTCAGCTGATCAAATAGATCGTCGATGCGTGGTAAAGGGTAACGGTTTTTCACCGTAACAGCATTCAGCTCCCGATAATCAATACACAGGCGGAGGCTACCGTCCTTCTTCTTCACGAAGAGACCGGCGCTCCCCATGGTGAAACACTAGGGCGGATAAAGCCCTTGTCGAGTAGGTCTCTCAGCTGCTCCTTGAGCTCTGTCATCTCTGCTGGAGCCATACGATAAGGTGCTTTCGCAATGGGTCCAGTGCCCGGAACTAAGTCGATCTCAAACTCAACCTCTCGTGCTGGCGGCATGCCCGACAGTTCCTTAGGAAATACATCAGGAAACTCCGACACTACCGGCACATCTGGGCTAAACTCAGGGTCTCTCTCTATGTCCTGGACATAGCAGAGGTACACATCACTCCCTCGTCGTAACTCACGATACATGGCCATGGCGGTGATGATCTGTGTCGAAGGCTCCCTGGGCCTCTGGCGGTATGATATGGTAACCCCAGATGGACTCCGAAGAAGCAGTCGATGCTCGGCACACAGGATTCTGCCCTTGTACCGCTCCAACCAGTTCATCCCGACAATCACATCAAATCCAAGTCCGTCGAACTCTATCAGGTCGATCGGGAACTCTTCACCTCTGATTCGTACAATGACATCTCGGTGGTAGCGGGTACACTGATCCGCTCTTTCGATGGGAGAGTGACCAAGAAGTCTGGCATCTCCTCTCCATCTAACCCCAGCCTCTTCGCAAAAGATAGCGAAACAAATGTGTGTGAGGCTCCAGAGTCGAACAAGATCGATGCATCCACGCCATTCACTGGAAAGGTACCGGTGAGGATTGTGCCGCTCTTGCCGGCTTCTGCCTCATTGCAGACACTCAATGTACCTCCCGTTCCGAGTGCACAGCCTAATTCATTGGCAAACTATAATAGTACTCTGCTGAATAAACACTGGTAATAACACGGTTGATATACTTCAATAACTCCACTTTATTCATTAACACTTCCTCTTTACAACATTGTTGGTTTACATGGTTGATATAACTTAACACATACATAACTCCCTTAACATATACTGGCTTAACACATTACAAAAGTATACAAGGCTTAGAATTGTCTGAAGGTCAAATTCAAACGTCCGGGTTTCATGTGTGTGGCATTGATCACTGCCGACGGTGCGGTATTCAGTTTGATCTTTCTGATGCCGTGATATAGCATCCTTGACTGCCCACCCATGATTAGTACATCTCCTGACTTTAACATTAACTTCCTTGCGAGATCAGCACGCTTCTGCTCGCCATACACAAATACTGCGGTATCACCAATGGACCAAGACACCACGGGTACTCCCTTACTTAGAGACTCGGGTGACTCGTCCTTATCTTGGTGTAAACCTAACCGTCCACCTTTCTGGTAGAAGTTCACAATACACAAATCTGCTTCTACATTTGGAATTGAATCCGTTTCAACTTGTTGAGCAATTCCCACGGCGTGATTAACGACCGCACGGAACTCCTCTGGTATACTTGGTACCGTTGCTCCATCTTCAGCTCGCACTTCTTGATATGACTTGGTGTAAGGGTTCCAGTCCTTACCCATGCACATCATCTTCAATTGCATTCTTGATCCGTTCGGATATTCAGGTGTGTAGAAACCTCCAGGTTTAGCTCCAAGTTCGTCGCATCGTCTGATGATATGGACTTGTGCTTCCGGTGTCAGGTATCCACTTAAGAGTATCATACCTGGCTGGATAACCTGACATTGCTCCATTGGAAAGTCGGTGATGTTGATGGTGGTCTCTTCAGGGTTTGGTGTGGGTGGGATTGGATAACATATATTGAAGGTTCCTTTCAGTTTAGAATTATCTAATTAGGTGTCTTTCACACTATACTTTAACTCCTTACTCACATGATAATACACTTGAACTCACTAATACACACAAGCATGAAATGCGGTATGCAATCACTTATTACATTCAACAGTTTAGGCGGTACCTGGTCTAGAAGAGGGCCCTGGCGCCTCAGACCGGTCCACCACATTCAGGGTGGCCTTGCTAGGTCCCGACCCTTCCCCTTCTGGGAATCAGTATGCCTCTGATCAGTGGGTGGCTGGTTAGCCGTCTTCGGGCCATCAATAGCTGCTGTGGCCTTACCCTTCCACTCCGCCCCTTGGGCTTGTTGACTCTGCTGTTGGGGTTCCGGTAACACTCGTGGTCACGGTGACCCCACTTCTCGCAGTATCGACACTGCACCTCATTCCCTTGCAGTCCTTGCCGGGGTGGTCTCCATTGCACCACTTACAGTAATAGTGGCGCTCCGGTCCAGAGCCCGTGCTAGCTGCTAACACATACACACTCAGTACTTGTTTCACAACTTATCAACATACACATCAACTTATTACACATGATTAAACATTACCCTTTGGTGGGTAAGAGCGTAGGGGCTTCGCCGCATAAGCATATGTGAGCTTCAGTGGCTCCTCAGCTGTGGTGGTTTGGGCTTGGCCCTTGTCACCCTGGTGCTGACTCTTCTGGGGCTGGGGATAAGGTTTCTTTCTTCTTCTTTCCTCCCCCGTACCCCTGCGAACTCTGGCCCTCGCTCGTGGCCTTGCGCTTGTGCGCATTCTCCTCGTCCCTCAGACGGACGGTGATCTCCACCTTAGCAGCGGCATGATAGCACTCCTGTATTTAGGATGATCAGTCATGCCCCGCAATACATACTCACAAACTCTTAATACTCACTTGTAGACTATACATATTCACATCACTCTTTACTTAAATTACCTGCAAGGTAGTATACTCAGCTGGCCCCATCCCATAGCGAAGACGGTGGCTGAGACCGTTGTAGAAACGGTTTACCAGCACCCGGTTCGAGTATCCCAGGTCCGGTAACAGGTGGACAAGGCCGGTGAAGGCAGTGTAGTACTCATCAACCGACACCTTGTCTCCCTGCCTCAGACTATCCAGCTCCAGGCGCTTGGCCTCTTGAACGTGCACGGGGTAGTATTTGGCTCGCAGCAGAGCCGTGTACTCCCTCCAGCCAAACTGAGGATCCGCCATCCGGTCCTCTCTCACTAGCTTCCACCAGTTTTGTGCCGAACCCTTCAGGTAGTAAGCGGCAAGACGGACCTTAGCCTCTGCGGGCACAGCCAAGGTCTCGTAGGCGGTCTCCAACTCGGAGATGTACGCCTCCAACTTACGTGGGTCGGTCTCCCCATGAAATGAAGGGGGTCTCAGATCTGCCAATGCCTTGACCCAGTTGGTCTCTCGTGGCGGTGGCGGTGGTGGCTGAACTCCGGGCATCTGCCCCTGCTGGATCGCAGCTACAAGCTGGGGTACCATCTGGGCCACAGCGGCTGCTACAGCCTCAGCCATAACCTGAGCCGTAGTGTTCTCGCCCTGGTCACCCCCAGTACCAGTACCACTTCCGCGGCCTCTACCGCGTGGTCTACCTGACATCTGTATTCACATGAGTATTCATTAGCAATATGCTTACACACTTATCGGTCCAACGATCGTAACGCTTCCCGACAATAAGGTATTTCCACACTTAGTTAGTGGTTAACCTTTCCATAACTGATCACTTAGGTAACTGTAGTTAGGTTTCCTAACTCGGTATATTCCTAAGCTCGGTATTCTAGTCATCAGAGCGATACTTCGCTCTGATACCACTTTTTGTAACACCCCTAATACGCACATGATACTAAATGAAATCGCAGCGGAATAAATAACTAAACAGTAACTAACGCTTCGGTGCTACAACGCCGTCAACCACCCACGTGGTTGACAAGGCAGAATAAATACAATTGTACCGGTCTGATGATCAGACTCCCGAGCATAAACGAAAATAAATACATTATATACAATACCGAGTACTACATACATCCTTCACTGTAACACGTCACTGTAAACTGCAACACCCAAAGTATATAATGCCACAGGAGCACAGGCGCGTCCGGGCCAACATCCAAAAGTATACAAAAGGAATTACATCCTAGGATCTAAAGCCACTCCGCTTCTTCGATCCTCATCCTGCAGTATAAGAAATATGGATCCCCCGAGGGGGTCAGCAACCCTTGGCTGGTATGGCTAACGCGCAGCCCATCGGCTACCGGGATACGCGCAGCTACTTGTCATTATAACATGGCATTCAATTATACATAACATAACATAACATGGAGCATAGCATCAATGGTGCATAGCTCATCATCACATACACGTGGATCTTCGTTCCACAATAACAAACCACAAGGGTCAAATAACATAAGAGCCTAGAGAGTGATTCACCCTCATGTTAAGCTCGTTAAACACACTCATTACCGTTCTGTTAGACGAACGAGTAACTTAAGTCACAGATGGTTCGGATTTAGTGACCCGAACACACCACACACAACACAGGTTCCCACTAAACCGATCATAAGTCAGAATAGGTAAGCTTTGGAAGAAGCTAGCGGGAGATCGAACGCCAAATTAAGGAGAACAATCTTAACAACATAAGAGTCGAATCTGATTCAGATATCTACTCTTAACTTACATGCATGACCGGATAACCGGATTCCTCACTTCCCAGTTAACACTTGTTAGAAGTTCATAGAGGAACTTAACAATCAACACACAATAGGTGGTAAGTCATGTTAGACACACACAAGGGAATTGAGTCACAACATCACATCATCACATAATATGAACAACTGTAAACTCATTACATGTTTAAATCTTATAACGTTGTAAACACACAGAAAAACATACAACACACAAACCGGTGTAAACCGCTAGACAACAGACTGCAAGAAAACCATACCTTGGTCCTTGCCTCGTTTCGTTTCCACCTTGAGAGAATCCTAAACACATTAGTAACGTCGGTTAATTAACGCACTAATCCATTATTAACATTATCTACTCAACATTACTAGTTTATTTTTATTTTACACTTGTTACATCTTTTCATCCTTTTAATTGCCTTTAAAACCCACCTAACATGTCTTATATAACCTTATTATATCATTACTAACCAACTACTATTTTTAGATAACAATTCCCATCTTAAAACAATAATTTTTGGTCCATACAGTGGCCTGTCCGAACTTGTGTCCGAGCTTCCAAGTTCGGACACAAGCCGCGGTTTTTAGACAGAAAACAGACACATGTCCGAACTTGTGTCCGGACTTCGGAAGTTCGGACATGAGTCGAGGAAAATCCTAACCAGAAGTCCATACGTCCGAACATGTGTCCGGACTTCCCAAGTTCGGACACAGTTCGAGGATAATCCCTAAGAAATAACAGGTGCGTCCGAACTTCCAAATTCGGACGGTAGTTCGGACACTACCTAAAATCCAGAAAACTGTAAGCGTAACAGGGCATGGCCGAGCTTCCAAGTTTCGGGGGACGAAGTTCGGAGTGCCTTATACTCAATTTCTAAGCTTTAAAACACTTAACCAAATTCCTCAAGCCTCCTAAGCTTACTAACAACCCATTTGGTAAACCTTATATCACATACAACATTCATGAAACTCATTTTCTAATTCTTAAACCTTTACTTATTTCTTCACAAAATTCCTAACACTTACAACATTTTACACTAGGTTTCTAAATGGTGTTTCTCACCCATGATAACTACTATCCCAAAATGTTTTCTCCTTATCTTAAACTCATCTCCCAAGCATCATCTCTCACACTAATTCCTTAATCCTCTTGAAAACTCTTTCCTAGTGTAAACTTCTCCTTATTTGCCAAAGTTTGCCTAAATCTTTACCTAAGTCCCAAAATGACTTTGGTACATACTAAAATCTCAAGCTCATGCCTAAGTCCTTGTTACATCCTAAATCACCTTAATGCATGTTTCCTACACAAGAAACACTAACCATTTTAAATACTCCTTAACTTATCAAACTCATTTTAACACCTAGAACTTCACATTTGTTACCTAAATTTCGACATAGGTTCTCCTAGAACATTACTAAACCAAACACATTGTTTTTACCAACAAACAACCAAGAACACTAAAAATCCATCAAGTACTTATTATACACAAACTTCACTCACAAAGCACTACATCACAATATAGTGCACAATTTAAATTGCATGGCACTTAGGCCCTTAAATGACATGGCTCTTAGGCCCTTAAAATGCACAAATCATAAACACTGAATTCCACAATATATTTGCCTTTAACCTGCAAATACACTCAACAACACATATGCCTTTTACTAAGCTCTTGAGAACACTTTACTAAGTCATTCACCATTGGCTCTTTAGGTAGTTTTAATAAGCATTTATAAGCTCATTTCTCCTAAGGCATTAAACACACATTAGGTTAGTAGATTTACCTCTTTGCAAAATAACTTCTTTCTTGTTTCCTTTAGAAAACCGATAGAGTACTTGATTCTTTGACAAGTTCTAAACAATATACAAACATTATAATGAGTATTCAAGCTATAAGCTCCATCTCATTGTAACCCTAGTTTTACATTGTTTCAAAAACATTAATGTAGTTGTTTTACCTTGCTCTTTGAAGAGAGTTTGAATATCTAGCAAGAGAGGACTCCACCTAGTCCATGAAGAGTTGGAATGAAGCTAGAACAAAGTCACATAAAAAGCTCCTTCAATATATATTTCGGACATGACAAAAACAAGGAGGAAATGAAGTTTTATTTGAGATTCCTTACCTAGAAGTCAAGGAGAGTAACAATATGTAAAAAAACAAGCTCAAGCTCCTTCAATGGAGAAACTCCATGGCACCGAAATGGTTGTCTTGGACTTTTGAGAAGATAGGAATGAAGAGCTTGATGAGAGGAAGAGATTGGTGGTGTTTGTTTTTGATTTGGACAAGTGAGCAAGGTTTTACAAGAGATCAAAGTGGGAGTTTCAATGGGGGTGTGTGTATTACCGTGAGAGAACAGCAAGAAGAAGGAAGAAGAGAGGTGGGAAACCGTGTGAGCAAGGAAAGAAAGAAATGAGAGAATGGGATAGAATTTGCTTTATGAAGATATTTATACTTTGTAAAGTAAAAAGGGTACTTAAGTAGTTTACTTATTTTCTTAACAAGCTAACAAGGGTGGTGTGTCACCAACCTTAAAAACCGGCCCCAAATAGTAGTAGGAGGGCAATATAGTCTTTGTTTGTCAATTTAATTACTTATACAAACATATGTTACAAAATAGCTTATAAAGTTACTATTCATAAAACAAGGCACATAGAAGTGAAATTTTTGATTTCCCACTAATATAGACACCCAAATGTGATATTATATAGTACACATATATATTTAAGAGTAATGATGGACATTTAGCCATTCAAAACTCATTTACAAGACAATTTTTCAAAAATGTGCTTTAAGACTCCTTAAAGCACATTTTGTGTTTAAACTTGTTTTCAAGCTTGGTTTTCTTTGGTAGTTGATTTAATATGTTCATTAGTGTATAAATGAGGTCTTGGTAAGTTCATTAGGTCTTAACCAAGTTTATCCCAAGGCTTAGAGCACATTTTGGCTCTTATTGACTTTAAAGCACATTTTGTGTTTCCTTTTGTTTAAATTTGTTTACTAATGTTTCTAAGACTCTTTTTAGTCTTATACACCATATTTAAGTGTTTAAACAATATATTAAGGTTTGGGGTATTTCACTCTCGCTGCATCCTTCAGATAAAAGGCTGCAAGCCTTACTTTTTCCCTAGCTGGGACTGCAAGCGTCTCGAACGCTGTCTCCATCTCCATGATGTATGTCTCTAAGTGAGCAGGGTCAGTCTGCCCTTGAATGCAGTTGGCCTCAGATCAGCCAAACTCTTCACCCAATCCCTATCCCGGGTGGTGGTGGTGGAGGTAGCTGTTGCTGCTGTGCAAACCCCGCCTGTGCAAATGCCTGAGCGATTAAAGTAGCAATGTCTGCCAACTGATGTTTGGCTCCTCATCAGCCTGTCCACGGCGTCCTCCTCTTCCTGACATCTGCAGGATGTTGAGGTATATCAGACACTGTGGTCACAATCTCGGTCTTGGATAGTAGTCTAAGTAAAACTAACTTAAACTCCTTTCAATACTATCACTCAACCCGTAACCTAAAGTCTTAGATATCCTAATCTCGGTGTATCCTTGTATCCAGAGCGTAACTACGCTCTGATACCACTTTTTGTAACACCCCAACCCGAAATCCAATAAATGAACGGCGATCACTCCCAAATAAATACAACTGCAGCGGAAATAAATACAACACCGGGCGGTATTACAATGCCGTTGGCCACCCTTGTGACCAACAAGCTAAGTCCAAATACAATCTCCAAAAGTCACGGTCTGAACACGAATACAATCCGAGATACTAGGAATCAAACTCAAATGCAAAGTACTTAAGTAAAAGCAAATATCTAAAAGACGACTCCCATAGCTTGAATCTACCCCACCTACACTCGGTGTGGTAATCTTCTCAACTTCAGGTACCTGAAAAATGGGGGTGCCCCAAAGGGGCTCAGCAACAATGCTGGTATGGAAACGTGCAGCCCATCGTCTACCGGGCCACACCAACTACTTTGTCGAATACATGCAGTTCATTTTATATAAAGCTGTAAACAAGCATAGCAGGATAATAACAAGTATCCATACAACAAACAAGTAATCTCAATCAGGACAAAATGTCACATAGAACAAGACTTGCAGAAGGAATACAAGTATAAGCTGAACTGAAATTCTTTAATGATAGTCGCAGTCCACACCAATGGGACTGACAGGTATAACTGAGTATCTGAAATAGTGGAGGTATAGTGACCTCGTTAAGATTGAAAGGTTGGGTATTAAAAACCCCAGGAGATAACGTAGTTAAACCCTGAACTGAGAGGCGTGGGAAATAGAATCCACTAGAGGAATGAAGTCTTCCTCAAACTGAACTGATGGGCATTAGAAACCCGAGAGGAATAGAGTCTTCCTCAAACTGAAATGTTCCGTCGCGACGTAGATAGGAGACGACCTGAGACACGGTACAGCTCCTGTAGCATGCATGGCCAGATCCAAGGGCTCCTCGTTCTCGTAGTATAGAGTTGTCAAGTGTCATATAAAGACGTTAAACAAGAACACAATGTGTATTGTCAATTATCACGTTTAGGATAATGACGTTTATTATAAAGTGAAGTTAGTGAGAGACTTGAGTACAAGTCCTCGGTATACTGAAGCGCAGGTATTTAATCCACTGGTATAGTAGTGTTTGTATGCGTGGGACATACACGTTGTAGTCAGCATCATTCACGCACATAAAATAATACAACAGCGCACAAGAGTAAACAACATTTTACATTAATTATCTTGGTCGTTATTTCAAACAACAGATAGCACACAAGCCGGTAATCGCGGTAGGTAGAAAACAGGTTGCAAGAATCCCATACCGTTCACCGTAGGTTGCAGTTGATTATACCCTGGTCAACGTCTGGTCAAACAAAGTCCTAGAATCGGATTAACTGAGAGGGTTAATTTAGGTTACCCTTAGATAATAATTCTATTGAATCTTTTAACAGATCTCGCATTTGTTATTTCATGTGAGGTTTATTTCTTTTAATTACCTCATGATTTTATGTATAACTTATTTGTTATTCCCTTTTTGATTTATCATAAATCTTTTAATGTACATATATGTAATATAATCATGTACTTTATTTGTTGTTTATTTAATTGTCTAAGTGACATAACAACTTATAATTTTCTTAACTATATTTAAATGTCTTTCAATGACATAATACTCTTATAATCTCATTATTCTCCTTTTAGTCATAAACAATATCTTTTGTTTTCCTTTAACTTCCTTATAACTATATAAGCCATAGTTCTAATTCCATAATTCCTTTAATCAAAGTTCTTTCTTCTAATTCCTCCAAATATCCATATAGGACCTATATTTATTTAAATCTAAATTATTACCCTTATATTTCGGTTATTCATAAATCAACCATGTTAATTCATAACTTTACATTTAAATTCTAATCTCTTTATTATAGAGTTTTAACTTCTTATTTAGCTAAATTACATAGTCACACTAATATTTTGGTATATAGCTTCTAAATATTATAACTTCCAAAAATAGCAACTTAGCCCCTCAAATTCTCGGCAATAATAATTTATTTCCTATCATTACAATTTAACCACCAAATCTTATAAACTTTACATAATGCCTTATAAACTATAGTTTTAATTTTAATTCTCCATAAATGCCGAATATATATGTATAAATTCTTAAATTACCAAACTAACCCCAAAGTAATTCGGCTTTGTCATTTATTCTTCCTTAATTACATTTTCATCCCAAAACTTTGTAATAGTCTCTTAATAACTTATAAACTAAAGTCTAAATATATAATTCCTCAAAATTTTGAAAGTGAGCCTAATAAATCTCTTAATTATGAATTTGCCCACTAATAAGTTCTAAACTTTCATAACAACTTTTATAAATTACATAATAGCCCAAAACTTTATAAAAAGTTATTTTAAGGCTTGTTTAAATTATCTAAAATTCTTAAACTTAATTCCTAACCTTATATTATATCATAATTACACAACACAACACCCCTTTAGCTCTCGGCTTTCACAATAAATGCACTATACTTTGTAAAAATTACATTTAAGCCACATAACTTAATTAATTAGCCATTTAAGCTCTCATAAAATATTTTTAACTCACCAAACTTTGTGATATAAGTTTATATACCTAAGTAGGTCATTAATACCTATTTTTCAAATAAAGCATTCGGCCATATTTATTTGGTGACCATATAGTATATAAAAGTGGATTTATATGTCATAATAATTATACATAAATTCATAGGAGTTATATAACTCATGTAAAATTATTGTAATGTCTTATATAAATTCTTAGCTCAAAAATAAGCATTTTTGCCCTTGATAATTCGGCTTGAATTAGTATGTAACATAACTAAATTTTGTGACACAAAATGTGTCTTAAGGTAAATATTTCTATATAAGTTATAGATTGTATTTTTGGCATATAATACCATATAGTTTTGGTTTTAATAAACCTAGGAGATGTACAATAATTTTTGTATAATTTTAGAAGCTTAACAAGCTTATAACATAAAGATTTACTTAGTAAACTTACTTCTTAACAAAGGTGGTTAAGTGCTTGAACTCTTCTTGAATCTCCAAGCTTTCTCCAAGGTAATATTGAAGCTCCACTTCGGTTATATGCAAGTGGTGAAGGAGTTTTAGGAGTTAGATCTTCAACAAAGATCTTAAGTAGGTTTGTAAGTATTTTTACAAGAGTTTACCTTAGACTTTTCTCCTTATGAATTCGGCACTCCTAAGGTAGATGAAGAACAAAGTTTCCTTCATGAAAATGAAGAAGGAAAGAATCTTAGAAGAAGTAGAACTTGGTTACACATAAAAATGTGCTTTAAGGATTTTCAAGCATTAAAACTACCTTAAGATAACCTTGAGATGCTCCTTGGATTAATGTTGGTTTGGACAACCTCCTTGGAAAACTAATTGGTGCCGAACACTCCTTGTTATGCTAGGAAGAGTTTGCTTCAAGTCTTGCCAAGAAATGCTAGGAAATTACCTTAAGGATGAAGATAGAAGTTAAAACTCCATTAATGGACTTCAAGAGCTTCAGGAAGAAGATGAAGCTAGAAGAGAGGAGGGAGCCTTACCAAACCGGTTGGTGAAGTGTGCAAGAGAGGAGAAGAACCTAGGCTCACGTAAATGCAATTGCATTTGGAAATTTGATTTTGTTTTGTCAATTTGTTTAATGTCATTTGACTATTCTTTTTCTTAGTTTATTACAAGGGTTATTGGCTCAATAAATGCCCATGTTCTCTGCATAATTTCGTGCATGTGGTGTGTGACAAGGCAAGAGTTGGAAAGAAAATGATTGTGAGCTAGAAGACAAGGAAATTTAGGTAAGTTTGTTCTTTTGATTTTTCTATGTTAGGCTTGTCTTCTTCCTCCCTTGTAGACTCACGAATTCAAGGGTCAAATGGGGTTTCTTAATCGACATTGAAGAGCCAAGGACAAGCATGTTAGGTCACATGGAAAAGAAGGAATCAAGAAAAGTGAATTCTAGATCTACTTTTTGCCTTTTCCCATTTGTTTTTGTTCTAGCTCACATGGCCTTATTCCATGGCCTAATTTCGACAGCTTGATGGTCAAATGAGACCTACATACTTTGACATTAAGTAATATAACACATGGGAAGGTGAGTCACCATGTTCTATGCCTTTTACAAACTTTAAAGGCAAATTTTATACTAGTTTTTGCTCTAAATTTCGGCCCCTATAGAGAGCCTTGTTGACTAGTCACACCAACTGATTTAGAAGTTCATTTTAACCCTATTCAAGATTACCAATTCGTGGTATGTCAAAAACTACAAGGCAATTGCGTAAAACGCGTTTTCGTGACACCCGAAGGTGTGTTTTTGTGCTCTAAGGAAATTTTGGGAAACAAATTGTTTTTATGAGTTCCAAGTGTTTGTAAACACTTATTATAGTAAATAAACATATATTAAGATGTTACATTGGGTTATATGAGGTTATATCAACCCATGACATAATTTACGGGCCATCGGGACACACCCGGGCAAAAAGGAGCGCTAAGAAATCCTCCTGTTGTTTTTGCTGAATTTTGAGAAACCACTTCATGGGTTCTCTTTATAATGGTTAATAATGATGTTAGGAACTCAAGGAATTAATTTTATAGGAGTTCGTGCCACCTCGGCACTCCTCCGGACTTTTCGTGCTTTAAGGAGCGGGCGTGAGCACACTCCCGAGCATTTTGCGTATTTGACTGAATATAGTCTAAGGAATATATTTATATATTCATATAATGAGTGTATGACCATTTGGTTTATGTTTTAGAATGTCATACAAGGTCATGCTTGATCACATGTTCTAAGGCGTTTTAGCGTTTATGAGAAACGACTGTTTTACGAAACGTTCTCATGCATGGGTTTGCATGCGTACGTGAAATGATTTATAATAGGATTATTTTCCATTAAATAATGGTTTAATAATATTAATTAGATTTGGGGTATTTCAGGTTTAGTAGATGATTCGCAATACATAGCTCGGAAACCCTTTAGTTCACCACAGCTGACGACCGTTAAATCCTTTGTCAACTGAGGATGTCGTTTACACTAGATAAATAATACCAACGATTCTAATAGGCCCTAAAGTGTTATTCAGATATGGACCATATGGCTCATATCATTTGGTTGTTTCTTATTATTATATAAGAAAACTTTTTTTAATCAAACATCAACATTCTTATTGTATAATACAAACATTAATATTTATTATTATCACCACTATTTTCAATAATACACAAATAATTTTAACTTAATATTATATAGATGATTAAAATTTATTATATTTTTGAAACAAAAATAAAATAAACTTGTTCATAAATTATTAATATTATTTTTCACTCGATATTTAGGATTAAAATATTATAATAAATAGATTGGAACATATTATATTTTTCAAATATATTTAATTACTTTACATCAATAAAATATAAATATTAAATATAATTTACCTAAAATAAATATATAATTTAAAATATGAAAATCATAATCAATATAGATTTCATTTGGTAGAGAATGAGATTTTATGAATCTGATATATTTGGTATTTGTATATATTTAGTAGTTTTAAAATATTAAGATTTTAAAATATATAAGATTTAACTATTATATTTGACATATTATAATTAGAGGAAAAACATGGTATGTCCCATTTTTGGGTTCTTAAAAAGTTCTTCCACAAGAACCCATCACATCATATTATTTATTTTTTTTTACTTAAGAAATAAGAACATGATAATCATGGTCTTAGAAGCTTTTTTGTATACGTCTGGGAAAGTAGGAAGAGCAAAAAACATAGTCCCTCCGTCCTGAATTGACCGTCCTGTTTACTATTGGATATGTCGTTTGACTTCAATATTTAACACATAAGATATTAATTTAAAAATTTAAGTTTTGCATATGATTCCTTACATGATAAACTATATAGATAAAGCAAACAGCCGGTCAATTCAGGACGGAGGGAGTATTTCACAGGGAGAACGTTTCACATAACAATGACGCTTATTTAAAGACGAAATTAAGTTTTTTTTCCACAATTTGGGAAATAAATGCTTGTCTCGGAGGAATAAAATGGCAAGCGGTCAAATCGATCGTTTTTATCTTCCCCATGGTTACGGCAATGACGATCTAAAGAGTAGGTTACAGGACCATGAGATGGCATGTATTTTTGATATACATTTTTATTTCTGTAGTCACCTTGTCTGTAAGGGTCGTCACCTTTAACTGCATTGCAAGTTGCAAGTGGTTTGAAAGATCCCACAATAAAAATGGCGACAGACATCTACGAGATACGACCATAATCGGTGGAGGGATAAAAAGCGCTTCTTAACGGTCATCATTTTAAGACAGAAATTACTCCTTCCTTTTCTATTTATTAGTCGTTTGGATTCTATACTTCAATTATCTGTCGTTTTAATATTTTATCTCGGCATTTTCCATCACGTACCCCTACTTAATTCATGTTTCTTATACTGCATCACTCGATGTAAATGCATTTCCTATGCAAGCATCGGCACAGGGATTGGCTGAAAGTAGAGCTGATCATAATGTGTCCGGCCCGGCAGCCCGGTCCGACCCGGCCCGTAAAAAAGCCCGACGAGCCCGAACCCGATAGGGCTTCCGGGCGGGCCTGGACATAAAATTAGGCCCGAATGAAAAACCGGGCCGGGCCGTGGCACATTTTTTGAGCCCGTGGGCAAGCCCGGCCCGGCCCGATTTTATATTATTTATTATTATTTTTTAAAATGTAATATATACATATTTAATTTTATATAATATATACAAAAATTATATATAATATATAAATTTTAAATAAGTTTATATATAATATATAAATCTATATTAAAATATATTAATTTTAAATTTTTTTTATTAATTTATATTAAAAATTAAAAAACCGGGCCGGGCGGGACGGGTTTCGGCAAAGTCTGGAAAAAACCGGGCCTAGCCCGGCCCGGCCCGAGCATGTAAAAAACCGGGCTTGGTTTTTGAAAATAGACCCGACGGGCCTAAAATTTTCCTCTGGCCCGGCCCGAACCCGCCCGCCCGCCCGAATGATCACCTCTAGCTGAAAGGAAACAGGAAACAATTTCCATACGTCTTGTAATAATGATGGTAGAGAAATGAGCTCTGTTAATAATATCATGATGATGGGTACTTTTGGAAGAAACTTTTCACTTTAATTGGTATGCAATGTTGATACACGTTTTCCCAAACGAATGCTTTTCTCGGTAAAATAAGATAGAACAGTAGCTAGATAGGCACTGTCAGCTGTCAAGTCCAACGTCATTTGAACTTAGAAGACGTGTATAATCTACAGTATAATTGAACAAATACACTGATACATTTTAATTATTTACCAAATGCAGCTGGATGGCAGTACCCGCAGTAAACATATATGATATATGTGGTACAGATTCACCGTAAAAAAGTTGACAGACCAACCATTATTGTTTGATTTGCTTCAACGAACGCGAATACGATCCCTTTTTTGAGCCCGTTCTCTCATGGCGATTACAACATTAATCCCTTTCTTTTAATGGCGAAGATCCTAAAACAGAAGAGTGTCACCCACTTCAATCGATTTGATAAATAATTTAACTCCCTCAGTGTATTTGTTCAACTTCGGACCCTTATCATGGTCGCCTGCAGGATTACCCACTCTGTATAACTTCATCACTGTAAGAGGATGCTAATAATGTTCGATTTGACCGCTTGCTGTGCCTACTGTTCCATCTTATTTTACCGAGACAAGTATCCGTTTAGAAAATTCTTTACTATCATTAAATGACGCTTCGTTAAGACTCGTCATGTTTTTAGTACTCCAAACAAACTTTTATCTTAATGACCTCAACCCCATAAAACGTGCTCAATAGATTACCGGGAACTTCCTCGAGCTTTAGGATAATACCGTGAGATTGTTCATCAGACTCTTTCCTCCAACGCAATTATACGATGACTCTATGCTTCCACAGTAGATATGTATAAGGTTTTTGATCGCATAGATACATAGAATGGAGTCTCATCAGTGGATTTCTACGAAGTACGGGTTCCACCCATGTTGGATTGCTTAGGTACATAACTGCAGGTACAAGTCACACTTCCATATTGATAAATGGATAAGATTGTTCGGTAAGTTACGGTCAGTATCGTATGCTGAAACACAGAAGTGTACGATCTTTTCAACCTAGACGAGGGTAGCATGGACGTCTCTACTGCGGAGCAAGCTTAAATCGACGGGTGATTTTAATACAACCAGTCAGTGAACCTTGAAGAACGTAATTTCCTTGAAAAAATGATAATACGACCAATCTGTGAATGTAATACGGTGCTTATACGCACTAAAGTTACTGTAGATTACATCGGGTCGGACATTTTTTAGGAAGTATTTATAATGTGAAGCGAATCATATAATGGGATGCATACAAAGCAAGATAAATTGAAAGCAACATGAATTGTTTAATTAAATACGGATGCATTACATTTTTCTGATACATGCTATGGCAAATACTGCAAACATGAATCTAATTCCCCAATATCTGAGCGCTTTTTTCATTTCCTGCCAGGCCTCCTCCTTTATTTGTTGTCTCAGCTTGTTGATATCCTGAACTGAAAGTGCAGAGTCTGCAGTCCCTTCACCATGTGGTGCACCCTGATCAAGATGATTGACTCTTGTTGTAGACAATTGTTGTGGGGGATTTGTGTGCGAAGCCGTCTCTGCTTCATAACTGATGCGAGGATCGTAACGATCCGTCATAACAGGCGCCCACCATCTAAAGAATCCACATCTCCAGCAGTTGTAGTACAACCTACCGCCGGACCCAGATATTGTGTTGCGTGAGACAGAGAGCAGCAGCAACTCGACATTTGCAATGTATAGTCTGGAATTTTTCATCAATTGTGGTGGTGAAGATGGGGGGATACATGGCTTATTTGCTTGGGACACTAAGAGTATCGAAGTGTCTGTTTTATATAGGTTACAGCTTTATCAAAATATAGTTGTTGGAGCTGAACTAGCCGTCACAATCCGTGAAATGACCACTTGGTCGTAATGCCTATTGCCTAATTTAACATTAACACCCTTTCCCTCTTTTATACAGTAGCTTATAGCTTTACCAGAATATAGCTGTTGGCGATGAACTAGCCGTTGCTTACAATCCGTCCGCCTGTTGTCTACCCCTTCCCTCATTATTTATGTTGAACTAGTTGGCTCGCCGACGGTTGACCTTTTGGCTAACCCCAGGTCACGGTTCGATCTGGTTTTTAAAATTGAAGGGCCATTCGACAGTCGTTGCATACCCAACAGTAGCACCATCCACACATGAGTCCAGACATTTTGATCAACATCCTCTCATGGCTTCCGGCGAAGCAGTTGATGAAATTATCAACGACGTGCCGACCATTTCTCAGGCTACTCAATGATAAAAGATTTGCTAAACAACAGTGCAATAATTTGATTAGAAGGAAGGGCAACGATGACGGTCATGGCTTCTTCATCCAGCCACGTTCTCACATAACGATTCTCGCTGATCTGGAGATACACTGGTTAATGGGCACGCATATGTCCTCCACGGGCGTGCCCTATTCATCTGTCAAGTTGTTGATGGATACCGCACGAATTCTGACATCAAGTGACGGGCTCCTGCTCTGCCAAATAATAACGAGTCCAGTTCTTCCCGGTTGCGTGCCAGGCGATCTTTTTCTGTGTAACCCCATAACACGATCACTTGTACGTGTCGGGTTACCCGATAGCGTGACAGTTAGTTCGTGCAATTTAAACAGAACCATAAACGCGGCGCTGTTCTCGTCGTTCCAACAAAACTGCAGGCTTTGGGTGTTTGAAACTACCGGGGAGTGGACAGAAGAAACAAAATATGATGTCTATTCATTTGAGGATAATGCCTGGAAGCCGAAGGGGCGGATAACAGGCGGTAGTAGAAACGTCAATTTTGATACACCGGTTCTCTGTCGTGGAGAGTTGTACATTGTGTCTGATTGCGGAACATATTTGAACGAAAGATCTAGTGGATTTCTGCCATATATTGTCGCCTGCGATGTAGAAAAGTGTACATCCAGGTTTATACAGTTACCCACAGATGCCTGCAAGGGCTTTGGTGGGACTGAAATGAGGTTGTTTCCATGGGGAGACGGGTACAAGACATCATCATCCCTGTGCTTGGTCAGACTGAAGGGATTAACCTTCAAACTATGGGTCCTTGTAGATGTGAAGAACGACAAATCGTGGCAGAAATTGGTCAAGGTCAGGGTTATGGTCGAGAAGTTAGGGTATGACGTTGACAAAGACAATTTGGTGATAGCAGGGTATGTGGTGACGAGGGGACATCTGATCTTTGCAACAAGGCAAAGAATTTATCAGTACGCGTTGACCGGGGTTGACCTTGGTTCGGTGAAAGAGATAGGCAGACATGATTGTGGGTCCTGGGTTAAGATGGATCCGTATGTCAACACTCTTCGATCATTCTCTGAAAATTCTACCGAGATGCCGTTTTTAGGGTGAATGCAATTTCTGGCAACGAATGCAGGCAGGTGATGAGTGTGTGGATGGTTTTAATTATCACCAATTTATTTGGTTTGTTAGGATAGGGTCTTTAAGCGTAAACCACGCTTTGCTTTAAAAGCGTTCCTTATAGTCTGTAGTCTTGAGTCGGTAATCTTCTCTCCTTTTTTTGAAATTTCACAAGATACCCCCCGTTTGAACGAATTTAATGAAATTAAATTTTTATTATGAGATACCTTGAGGTTTCATTTTGTTTACAAGGTATTCATTTTCATTATGAGATATATATAAGATTGCAATTTTATTACGAAATACCCGTCCGTTCAAATTCTGATATATATATATTAATATCACTATTTTATCGTCAAATCACTGCTCCACACCGATTTTATAAAAATGTTTTCTTATCGCATTCCCTTTTTTCCTTTATTTTTTCCTACCTGACGTACGGGGACACAATAATTTAAATTACGCTTCTAAGGCGAAGCGACGTTTACGCTTAAAGACCTTAACCCTATAAGACATCTAAATCTTAAAAAAAGGTATCGTTCTCTCTAAAGCAAATATAAATTACGCTTCTAAGGTATCGTTTTTCCTACCGGGCGTACAGCGGGGACACAATAATTTAAATTACGCTTCCAAGGCGAGGCGACGTTTACGCTTAAAGACCTTAACCCTATAAGACATCTAAATCTTAAAAAAAAGGTATCATTCTCTCTAAAGCAAATATAAATTACGCTTCTAAGGTATCGTTTTTCCTACCGGGCGTACAGCGGGGACACAATATAAAATTACGCTTCTAAGGCGAAGCGACGTTTACGCTTAAAGACCTTAACCCTATAAGTTCCGTAGGCCATCATTAGAGTCATCTTATCTAGATAAAGTCCAATAAGTGATGAATTGAACATACAGTCGACATGCATTCTCGGGCCGGAGATAATTATGGTAGGTCTGTCACCTTTTTTTTTTTTTACAGTGCATCGGCGGTAACTACTAAACTTTTTTCACTGTGGGTCCTTTTAAGTCACCGCAACTAGGCAATGCAATTAGTGGCGAGGATCCTTATATACCTGCTGCAAAAGATCTTAAAACAGATGAGTGTCACCCAGTTCAATCGAGTTGATAAACAATTAAACTATATCATAGTATTTGTTCAACTGTACACGCCTTCTCATGGCCGCCCGCAGGATTACTATATGTTACAATTGACCTTGTTTTGTTATTAAACTTTAAACTCTTATTTAACTTATTAGCAAGTCAACTTAATCCTCTTTGGTCATCGCCTCCGATGACATGGACAATAAGGTTGACACGGTCTACGTATCCAAGTCAACATGTCCATATTATTATAACTAATTTTTTGATGAATTATGTAATTCATAAATGGGCAATTCTCTACATATACCATGAGATTAGATGTCTATTATACCTAATGTTTTATAATCAAAAACATACTTTACATATTCGTACTACCCTCATACTTTCTCAAAGAATATCCATCATATTATATAATTCACCTCATGCCATATATTGCTATAATCTGTTGGAATTATAAAATTCTATTTAGTGGGGTCTAATCATTACAACCCATTACTTTATTCATAGGTTTTTTTTGATATATACATCCACAGTGTTTGCTATATGTTACAATTGACCTTGTAGTGTAAGTAATGGGCTGTTCGACTTGACCCTCTTTGAACACAACCAGGTTGACATGATCATTAGGGTTGAGTTGGTCAATGTCCAAGTCAACATATTATAAATAATCCTTTGAATTATATAATTTATATTTTTGTGCAATTCTATATATCACGACATTAGATGTTTGTACATAATGTTTTATAATCAAATACCCCACTCTATATCTTCACGCACCTTAAGCTTATATGAATACTGTATCACCCCGATTTCACACCCTAAATTTTCTTTATATTTTACATGAATACTGCAGCGGAAGTATTACTAAACCGGAGTGCTACCGCCACATCCACACCAATTGTGGATGCTAAGGCTACTCACCACTCACACACTCACTACAAAACATATGACTGTATACAAATTCTAAATTTTTCATAATTGTTTTACACAACTCATCAGCATTATACAAGATATCCAACTTCTAAAACTCTATGTGATCGTTCCCCGCGTCCCATACTTTATGCTCAAGCAAATCCAAGTAGAGAATCCATCTTCACCTTAATCTGTGGTCAACAAACAATCACACAAAGGGGCGACAGGGCACGGCCCAAGAAACGTCAGCGAAGTTGAGTAAATCCTCCATCAACTTGTAAAATACATTTGAATAAATCCTTTGATACAATATAAGAACACACAATAATTCACACGCACAATATTCCTTTTAGAACGACCATATTTGATTCCTCAAAATCATCACAATTAATTCATTAGTATAACCCTAATTTACCTTTCACAGTCCACCTGTTACAAGAACAATGATATTAATCACATCACAGTAATACCACCAAAAGTATATAATTCCACTTCTTCCACCAAAGTTATAGTTCCATTAGTTCCACCTTGTGTAGATTATATACATAATAGTTTCCACCAAAATAGTTACACCAATCCTCAGGTACCAGTCTTTCGACAAAGAGTTCCAAACTCTCGGTCCCTTGGACAAATACCACCTCACATTATGTCCATAAGTGTGCACACCCCCTAGGGTAGAGAACTCATAGAGCACCTTTACAGTGATATTAAAACACCAAATAACACACCAAAACATCAGAAAACATTCGTTCACCACCACAAGAGCAATAAACAAGCTCATTTCCATACTTAACATACTTATATTTCACGCTTGAAACAATACAAACTATAAGTCAAACCAAGTTGACTTCGAACCCCACCTTCATATAAGTTCAATAATATTATCTTAGGGTCATTTACCCACGA
Organism: Limonium bicolor; assembly: GCA_023374045.1. Classification (NCBI taxonomy): domain Eukaryota; kingdom Viridiplantae; phylum Streptophyta; class Magnoliopsida; order Caryophyllales; family Plumbaginaceae; genus Limonium; species Limonium bicolor. The sequence goes on from CM041781.1 coordinate 51,477,971, forward strand.
AATAATGGGTTCATACACTCAGTTTCACAGACAAAGTCTCAGTAGACACAAATAAGACTTAAATCACCTTTTCACTTATAACTTGTCAAATATTGCACTTTAGGCCTACCCACGAGCTTAGATAGCTTTTAATAGTGTTTATTCACCATTTTAAGCACTAATATACGTTCCACACTCAAGAAGAACTTTCATAACAATTTCTTCCAAGAAAAATTACCAGATCGCCATGAAACCATCATTATCCATTTTTCTTGTTTAAGGCGTTATATAAATGCGTTTCCAATAATTCCTTCACCAAAAAGTCTTAAAAGATATTAGTTATCTCCTATCAAAATATTATGGAAAAAGTAAGAAACCGGCCAAGAAGGTCCTAGAATAGGCTGGTTAATTCTTGAGAGAAAAAGTAACTTAAAAGGATTTTGTAGGTCCCACCAACTATGGCCTTGTTTGGTTACTCAATAATTTGACTCCAAAGTGTAACTTAAGGCTAAAATAAAGAATTTTAATCCCTTGATTTTCGCCACCCCTAGCCATGATCATAAGGTCATTTTTCTTTATGTAAAAGGTACCTAAATTGCCTTATACTTGTACATATAATACCTATTAATAATTCCAAAGTTTAATTGCATATAAATGCCTAAAGTTAATGTAAATTATGTGCTAAAGTGTTAGGCATGTGTAACTCTTACTAAATAACCATTTTTAAATTTTACAAGTTACAAACTCTACACCCTAAGGAGGAAAATCACCTAAAATACCTTAAAGCATATTTTTGTGTTCTCTAAGGATCCCTAGGGTTCTCTACCAATTCTCATAGATTATAATGTCTTAAGATAAGTTTCCAACCTTAACAATAGTTTCTAGGGTTTTCCAGATCCATTCCCGGCACTTCCGGGGCTTTCAGTGATCTCCTGACTCTTTAGGATTCTAACATTTCAAGACTTAGGGTTTTCTCATTCTTTGGGTATTTCAATTACCCAATCATATTTTACATTTCACCTTACGCCATGTATCCATATTAATCTATATGAAATTATAACACTATTTAATAACGGTTATTCCATATTAAAATCGTGAAATGTCATATTGTATCTTATATTAATCTTGATTAGTTCCCAACTTTATCTTACATATCCTCTAAAATATTATATTCACATGCATAATTCATGTGAATTATATCTCTCTTACGTACACTTATTCCACCCTATATAATTCCATTTAGATCTATATTATTGTAAGATTTATGATATTTCCCACCATATACTAAAATACATTCCCATCTTTCTATATTCTCGCATATGCACATATATACGTCATGAATGTTACCTATCATCGACGTCTTGTTCAAACTTGCCTATCAATTCCACTAATTTCATGTCTTTTACAGAAGATTGTATTTTACAATCATCAAAAATATCTATCATTTCCACCATTCATGTTCATTGGAGAAGAATCTATTTGAAATTATCTAAATTGCCTATCAGAATCGACATTAACTATCGTTGACTTCTTATTCAATAGGAAAATCTCTGTCCGTCACTCCGCCCCAAAACAAACCCCCGCGTTGATGCCCGCTTTACGGTCATTGACGTTACATTACGGTTTTACTAATAACCGTCATCTAAAATCTGTCGACGACGTCGTTTTGACCTGACGCCAAATATTTCCCGCATTATTTGATTTACGCGTAATCTAAATGACAGTTTACGACGTCGTCGTACCAGCTTATTTTGGATTATTAAAAAACTTTATTTAATTCTGTGTTACATTGTTTGATCAAATAAGACTCATGGCTTAATGCCCGCGGTACATGAGTTAACGCCATCGATCCTGAGTTCGAAACCCAGCATTAGCCCAAATAGTTTTCGCGCTATTTTTTAAAATTCGTTAGGCTTTATATGACGGTTGTTAGTATCACCGTAATATAAAGTCTTACGAAATTAACAAAAATATCGCGAATATTTTTCCCACTTTTTTTTATTTTCGCGTAATATAAATGACAGTTGACGTCGTCGTTTTACCAGCTTATTTTAGATTAAAAAACACTTTATATAAATGTGTGTTACATTGTTTATTCGAATAAGACTCATGTCTTAATGGCCGCGGTACATGGGTCAACACCATCGATCCTGAGTTCGAAACGCAACGTAGGCCAAATAACTTCCGCGCTATTTTTTTTTAATTTCTTAACACTTTAGATTACGATTGTTTTTTAAACCGTAATTTAAAGTCCTTTTTAACTAACTAATGTGCCCGTTTACGCACACTTACAGTAGCCTCTACTACTTCTCTCTCGCGCTATCTTCCTTACTGAAATCGCCTCCTCACTACCGTCACGTAACTAACGGCCATCGTCGCCGTCTGTCCCACCGCCTTTGTCACTCCCATCGCCGCGGTCACCAACCATCTACCACTAGTCGTCACCGCCGACTTCTCTAACGCGTACTGGGTATGCGAGCGATCGATTGTCGTTTTTTTTCTAAATTTGTTCATATACATGTCGACTGCTAGTTCTAACCTTTTCTGTCGAATCCTGAGCGTGTAATGGCAAATGTTCTAAACTTGTTCATATATTTTTGCCAAGATTCACAGTTAATTGCAACCTACCTCGTGGGGGCTGATTTCTGCACCAATTTGCCCACTTCGGTGCTTACTAACGGTAATATTGCAAACCAAACTGTAAACTATGTGGTGATGTTTCTTTGTTTATTGTATTGAAGAGTAAGTTTGATTTGGTTATTCTTAGCATTTAGTTTTACAATTAATACATAGTAGTTAGTTTTAAAATATGAAATTAGTTGAGAGCCTTTGGTCTGCTAGATATATCTTTTAGCAGATTCAAAGTTGTGATTCTTGTTTGATGCAGCTTGTTGCAGTTGATCTCTTGTACTTGTAAATATTTCTTACAGTTAATACAGCTTACCTTTCTTCTAAAAAAATATAGAATCAGTGTATAAGTAATTTTGATGGTGCGTGCGAATTTGATGTTGCTAAAAGTGATTTGGAAACGTTAGAAATATAGGGTAGATGCTGTCGAATTTTTTCGCGGTTTAGCTACCATTTTAACCTTGATTTTTCGAAGAAATCTAGTGTTGTCGTTTTTCGTTTATGCATCAGGACTACAACTTTATTTTCGCTTCCTACCTCAACCGTCTTAGCATCGGCCAATCGTCTGCCAGAGGTAAGATTTACATATGTATATAGTATGTGACAAACTACCTGTCGGGACTGTCCATGATTGTTAAATATCACACCTAGGGTGTGAATGTGTTTTTAATATGTACTTTACCGATTATTTCAGCAGTATCTCTCTATTGTGCTTCGAATGCATATATTTTTGATTAATATCATTATTTCGTGCATTTGAAGAACTGTAGGGAGATGCTGCCGAAATTTTCAATAATCACATTTAAAAAAACGTTCACCGGTGGGATTTAATACTCATGGATGGATTTAGGTTGATAAGATACAAAAGTGTCAAGGCTCAGCCACGGGTGACGGTATGAAATGGCTGCCTCCATATAAATAGCTAGAAAGAGATGGAACGTTCGTTGATTTACAGGGGAAATTTGGATGACAAGTTTTTAGAGGGAGTTGATAAGTTATGCATGGTGTTGGCGAACAATCTGAAACCTTCAGACAAGGGATACATATTTTGTCCGTGTATCGACTGCCAAAACAATCTGAGATATCTTGCTTGTATAAGACCATTGTTACATTTTGTCTATTTTGTTGTGTCATTATGAAATGCTTAATTTAATTCAAATTTTCTTTCGATCCTTGCAGGCATGGCTGATGAAGAGGAGTGGTTATTTTGGAGTTCGAAGATGAGCAGCAAGGGGTACCGGTTCCTTCTACCAGTGCCGCTACTGCTGCTGGCCCTTCTACATCTGAAGCTTCTGCTGGCCCTTCTACAGCTCTCATAACTGCTGCCGGCCCTTCCATGAGTGCACCTTCTACGAGTGCTACTCAGAGACCCAGAGGTAGAGGTCCGACCCGCGGGTTGAAGCAGCAGAAAGATGAGATCAGTCTTATCTGGGACAAGTATGGGAGGTAGATGGGGGCAGCAGATCAGAGTTCGCTAGTATGCTAGGGACTCTGTCCAGATCACATTGCTGCATCAACCACAAATGGCCACAAGTCCCGAAAGAAGTTAAGGAGACCATCTGGAAGGAGGTGCAAGAACGATACAAGATCCCAGACGAAGTGAAGAAGACCGTTCTTTCTTTGGTGGGCGGCAAAGCTAAATCATTCCGCCACTACTTGGTGGATAACTGGATCACCAGGGTGCCCCCACGCGAGCCTCCGCCGTATGTCGTGTACAACGGCATGATCACTGAAGAGGAGTGGAAGGAGTTCGTTGAGCAGCACTCCACCCCCGAGTTCAGGGTATGTTGTGTCATGTACTCTTTTCTGAATTAATGCTCATACTGATTTATCCCTGATTTTGTAATTAATTTTCTGTTGTACTGTCTTAACAGCAAATACAAGAACAAGCACGGCAAAACCGTGAAGCTAATCTCCACCCCCACACCATGGGACGAAGGGGATACATGGGCAGCCTCGAGGGATGGAAAGAAGCTGGTTTGCTGACGCAGAGGAACGAGGATGGCAGTGAATGCCCGATCGAGGATGTCTCTGAGGCGAGGAGGGTGCAGATGTTCATACTGGGACGCCAGACAACGAACAGCGAAGGTCAGAGGATATTTCGTCATGCTGCGACGGAACAACTGGCCAACCAAATTGTAATGTTTAAAATTAAGTAGCTGTTAAATAATTTACTTATATAATCAAGTGTGTGTTGATTTTAAATTTATTGCTAACTTCTTTGACAATTGGACAGTATGAAGCGGTACAGAGAGGAGAAGTAGACATACACGCTCCTCCTTCTCAAGACGACGCTCTCTCAAGCGCTTGGGAAGAAGGATCACCCAGGGCGTGTTAGAGGATTTGGGGGAGAAGTACGTCAAAAGCACGTATTCCTGCCATCTGCTAGGAAGGGTCAGATGAATGCTTCTGAAGTCGAGGCGATGGTAGATCGTAAGTTCGCTGCTGAGCGCCAAGCTAATGAGGAGAAACTGGCTGCTGAGCGCCAAGCTAATGAGGAGAAACTGGCTGCTGAGCGTCGTGCTTTCGAGGAGATGCTGCAGGAAGCGTTGAATTCGATCGCACATGCAACTACTCAGCAGCAGCATGATCCTCCTCTACCGTCTTCCTCGTCTAGTTGTGCTCCGGCCACTGACCTGTACCCGTTTGCCAACATCCAGGTTAGCTTTGTATAACTATTTTTTTCCATAAATAAAGTCCTTAAAATAGTATTAGGTTGGACACACTTATTTATTTCACGCAATATCTATGTTTTATTAAAGGAGCAAAAAAAATGCCGTCTCCAACTACCATTAGACGGGCACCCTGTAGATGTGGCCTACGGGACGGTGTTGCCATCAAGTCCACTCACGCTCATCAGTTTCGTACGTCTACCCGCATTCTACGCGCGTGTGACCTTGGACCTGATAATTGATGGATTTGAGAATGCATACCTCCCAATGGCGTTTGACAACAAATGCACGCTGATTGAAGCGAAGGGAGACATATTGCCCTGGCCAGCATGTTATATTGTTGTAACCGATGCGGTATTACTGTTTGACTACCGTTTAGTATCCAATAAAATCCATTATTTAGCATTAACTGTCTAATATGATCCATTATAGATTCCTGAGCTTCCTCGCCGCGTAGCCCGGCCCAGAGAAGAGCTCGGGGCGCCGGCGGATCCTGTCAGAAGTACAAGGGTATGTTCTAGATAGATGTTTAATGTTACTATAATAATCAGTTAGTAATTATCTTTACATTCATGCTTAATTGTTTGTGTGTGAAGGGTAAGAATCCAGTGAGTCGGGGTGCGAAAAGTAAGAATCCAGCGCCCGTCCGTGCTCGCACCAGAACTTCTAAGGCGCCTGAAAGTAAGTTCTCACTGCCAGCAAAAATTGTGGATCAGTTAGGGCCTTATCAGATGAATCTATACGACAAGATCATTGCGAAGCCACCTCAAACTATCAACTTCATGATGACGCTTCCAAAGTCGATGTTTCATTACGAAGAAGATATGACCACGGCAATCAACTTTGGGGACATCAGAGAGATGCTGTGTGGAGATTACCTGAACGTTAACATTATTCAAGCTTTTCTAAAGTTAGTGTTCTTTCTTCATACTGTAAAAACATATAGAATAAGTATCTACGAAGTTGCATTGACTAACTTTTTATAGTGCATGTGATATAATAGATGTCTACTTGAGAGATGTCATGAGAAGAACATCACCTCCATTACTGCAGTGTGCCCGGAGCATTTATCGTTCGACTCAGTCAATAGGGACCCGGGGAGGTTTTGTGAATACATGGAGCATTGCTTCAATGTTGCTGATGAACAGAATAAATTATTTATCCTAATGCCGTATCACCAAACGTGAGTTCTGATATAGAATTACATACTAATTAGCTAACTTTTTTACCTTCGTTTCTCATTTCCCTTTTTTTTTAATCTGTAGCCTCCACTGGGCTTTGTTTATCTTCTGCACTGCCACCGCTACTCTGCTCGTTCTAGATCCACTGGGGCAATGCACAAAATTCAACAATGAAGACTTAATCAAATCGTAAGATTTATTACTATTTAATTGTTTGTTCGTCTTTTGTACCAAAACTAATCTACTTGCTATGTGACAGTTGTTACAGTAAAACCCCTCAGGCAGTTTGAGGGAATGACCGTCGATAACATCAAGGTTTGGTAATTCATGTATTTCATTCATGCTGCTTATCTTTGTACAATTGTTTTACATTTGTGAATTTTGGGGATTTAGTGCCCTACCCAAAAGGATTCTAGGAGTTGCGGGTACTACGTGATGCGGTATATGTACGAGTTTTGCGGGTACTTCACAACATTTCAGAACTCTAGAGACAAGGTAATACGAACGCTGCTATTTATTTCTTTTCGGCAGATTTTTTGTGTTTATCTTAATCTCATTATGGGTTCCATTCCCTTAAATCGTTCCAGATTAAAGAGCATTATGCCAAATATGAATCTTACGATGCAAAAGACTTATATCATGTCAGAGAGATCATGGCATCCTTATTTATGACAATGGAGTGGTAGGGTAGTGAAACAGTATATGCTATCCTAATACAATCCCATCTGGTCCTCTATTCTACGTTACCTGGTCTTGGTCACAGAGTTTCGCAAGAGTAGAGAGAGAGAGAGAGAGCCTTAATTGGAATTGAGTGTAAGTTTGATTGCCAAATGTTGCCTGTCTTATTTCACGGGGGTACATCCCTATTTATAGTTTTTTGGGCCTTGGTTCCATGGTGCCAGCCTGTATTTTACATGTATAAGTACAGTTTTACCCTCTTTTAGTATCTTTGGTTGACCACAGGCGGTCGGTCGTACTGCTTTTTGCCTTGCCTAAGTCCTATTTTCATCCGGCTGGGGACGGCCGGATGCCCTATGTGCTTCTATTTCCATTCGGCCAAAGCGGCCGGATGCTCCATGTATCTCTATTCTCATCTGGCTAGACGGGCCGGAAGCTCTTCGTGTCTTGTTCTGGCTTGGTACTCTTTCTTCCCTTCTCATCAGTCCCACAAGTTCTATCTTTCTGAATTTTGGTGAAGAAAATAGAACTTCTGTGTATTGTGTTTCGGCTAAAAATTCGTGCTTCGTCTTTTCCTTATCCCAGTCCCACAAGTTCTTTTTCTTCATACCTGGAGAGAAAGAACTTTTTATTGGCCATGTGCGTAGCTCGTGACCTGGACTCGCTTTACCGCTTTTTTTGAATTTTTCGCTTGTTTTCAGTGTGGAATTTGCAGGGTTCCTCTTTCGTCCAAACGTCGGAACCGTTTTTAGGAAGCGTGTAGCTCTTTCTTTTCCCCTGCAGAAAAGTGTTTTTGTTTGCACACGTACATATATATATTATTTATTTGGGCGGGAGAAAGCTTTCCTTAAAGCCCGAGTTTTTGAGCTTCTTTCTCTTTCTTCCTTTACTCTCTCGTTTCGACTGCCCTTCTCCTTCTCGCCATTTTGCTATCGCGTTCTATTCTCCCCTTTGTTATCGTTTTCCCTCGCTTCCTCACTAAGCTTCAACAATGTCTACCTCCGCCGCAAAACAGAGTAAGCTTGCTGCGAATTTTCCGCCGGCCATTGAGGCGATTCAGGGCTGCCGCTCTTCCAATGGCTTTCGCCCCACGTATCTGAAACCTGTAAAGGCCTTTTTGTCCGGGCGCGAGCCTTCTCCTTCCTCCCTTGATTATTCTTCCCTCTGCGATTGCCTCAGGGGCGTCGAAGCCCCACGGGGCACCCAGATTTACTTACCGTCCCCCGATTCTCACCCCAACGACGACTTCGGCCGTGGGTACGTGGTCTATGCTGACTTCTTCCGCTCCGGCCTGACCATTCCCCCACATCCCTTTGTTCTGGGCTTCCTCCTTCGCCGCTGCTGTTCTCTTGCCCATCTTCACCCAAAAGCCATTTCCCATCTTCACGCCTTCGTCTCTCTGTGAAGAAAACAAGATTCGGCCGGAAGGTACCGATTTTGTTCGATTCTTCACGGTTAGAGTTGATCCCGATAGTCTAACCCTTATTGCAAAAGCCGGATACTCCCTTTTTGACTATAAGAAAGTTCATGGGTGGAGTCCACGGTGGTTCGTTATTGTCCCTCCATCCGGCCGGGTCTTGGGCGTCCCTTACTGCGCTGAAGTTGGCAAAGGCCACCTGCTTTCTCCTGAAACCCCTCTGGCCGAGCTGCCCATTTCGAAGATTCTGAGGGCAGTAAACAAAAAGCCACCGACCGTCGAGGCGTTTTTCACAAAAGCACGCCTATCCTCTTTGAAGACTTATCACAGTAAGTCCCTTTTGATTTTAGTACGAGTTTTGCCGTCTTCGTTGTTTTCTTATTACTTTGGTGCGTTGAACGTAGATTTCTTCCAGAAGGGGGAGAAGATCGGTCCATTTTACAACTGGAATTTTGTCACCTTCAAGGTTGGGGACGAGAAGATCGATTACTACGACACCCTGGAAGCAGCTACTGATGCGGCTGAGCAGCTCCTGGGGGATGCCCCCCCTTCCTCAAAGCGTTCTAGGCAAGAGTCCAGGGATGATCAAGCTGATCACTTGAAGAAAAAGAAAAGGGTGGAATCTCCTGAACATGCCGCCGCCGGATTGTCAGGTACTTGGCACGTGATCCCTGAGTCTGGGCACCGTGTTTTTCTTCCCCTCACCCCTGGTTCGGGTCTGTATTTAGGTTCTCGCTTGGAGCGGGAGTCCGGTCATCCGACCCCGATTTGCGAGCAGTTTCCTGACATGTCGGGCTACTTTTCTTCAGATCCTTCTCAAGGGAACACTTTGGAGGCAACAGAACTTCCGGCAGACCATGGTTTGACTGAACTCTTGTTCCTTTTTGTTTTTTTTTTGGCTTTTGTGGTGCTCCTCTGCTTCCGGCTTCGTATACACCTGAGGCTTCTAGTAATGACATTGTATCCATTTTTACTGCGGCAGTTTCTGCTCCTGCTAGGCAAAGACTAAAGAAGAAAACCACATCAAAGCCAAAGGCTCCACTGCCAGTAATATCGGGAGAAGGACAAACCTCTGGCGATCCTGAGGCTTCGGCCTCATTTTCTATTGATGTTGCTGCGGCCAAAGAAGCGGCGTGGGCAGGAGTGGCAGAATACCGGCAAGTTCCCGAAGACCCTGAGCTCCGGAGTAAGCAAAGAGAGACATCATGGCTTCCTCTTCTTCATCTCCACCTCCTCCTGCCCAGGAGTCCTACACCGGTCCTTCTCAAAAGGAAGGGTGGTTTTATCATTGCGGGCGCCCTCTTCCGCTTATCAGGATTTCCATTACGAATTGTTACGGATCACTTCCCTGTTTGTCTGGTCTCGTGGTTGCTTCTTGCTGTTCGTTTCCCACAGACGGCGCCAAATGAAACAGTATATGCTATCCTAATACAATCCCATCTGGTCCTCTATTCTATGTTACCTGGTCTTGGTCACAGAGTTTCGCAAGAGTAGAGAGAGAGAGCCTTAATTGGAATTGAGTGTAAGTTTGATTGCCAAATGTTGCATGTCTTATTTCACGGGGGTACATCCCTATTTATAGTTTTTGGGCCTTGGTTCCATGGTGCCAGCCTGTATTTTACATGTATAAGTACGGTTTTACCCTCTTTTATTATCTTTGGTTGACCACAGGCGGTCGGTCGTACTGCATTTTGCCTTGCCTAAGTCCTATTTTCATCCGGTTGGGGACGGCCGGATGCCCTATGTGCTTCTATTTCCGTTCGGCCAAAGCGGCCGGATGCTCCATGTATCTCTATTCTCATCTGGCTAGAGCGGCCGGAAGCTCTTCGTGTCTTGTTCTGGCTTGGTACCATTTCTTCCCTTCTCAGGTAGCTAGCTAGCTTTTTGTATATATTGTAGTGGCATGAAACTGAAATGATCACATTTAATGAATTGCTAGCTGCTGTAACAGATTCTGCTGTATTTAATTTTTTGTTGCTATAACAGATTCTGCAGTTGTAACAGTTTTTTGATCCGGTGTATATATTAAATGTTATCTCTGTTGCAATTGTGCGCAGAGAATGAATTTGTGTTGTTGCTATTTGACTCAGGTGTTGCAATTGTGCAGTTTCTGCACATCTGTTGCTATGATGCCCTCTGTCGCATATCGCCCCTGTTGCAATTGTGTAGCTTTGTAATTAAAAAAATGAAAACTATTAAAACATACACTTTACAGTACGGTTTCAACGATAACCGTATTGTAAAGTCCATGAATGGCCGGACCGGAAAAGGGCCCTTAATTACGGTTTTAAACCGAAAGGCCGTCTCTACTGACGTCCGCTCCACCAGTGAATTAATTTGACTTCGAAATTTAACATATTTATTCATAAATCTATATTTTTTTAATGGAATCCTAATATAAAAATTACAAGGCCCACTGCCCCAATACAAAACATTAGGATGTACAAAAAGTTCACTAGCTACGCCTCCTATATCGAGCCAATCAAAGTCCGTGCTGGATGTATTCATCTTCATCCATATGATAGCTTTCATGGCCGCCTTGATGTCAGATATTATGAGAGAGGGGTCCTTGGATTGGCTGGTCATTGCACGCATGCATCTTTCAATCCAGAGATGGTAGACAACATTAGCTATAGCACCAACGGTGGTGCCGATGGCGGTAGCCATGGGGATGGTGCGTTCACACTTCACACTGTCAGCGTGGAGAAAAAGGCAATACAGCGCACTCTATTTTAGAAATGACATCCCCAACTTTTCAGATTTAGGGCCAAAAGTAAATCTCTCTCCTGATCGGGAAGTACTACTATCAGAAGTTGAGATTCCACCCAACAACAACATGAGTATTGACACAGAAGTGCAAGATGTCTGGCGGAAAGCAGAGCCACAAGTGCAAGATGTCTGGCGCAACATGAGTATGAACTCCGGCCCTGCTTTGCGCCAGACTTCTTGCACTTCTGGCTCTGCTTTCCGCCAGACATCTTGCACTTCTGTGTCAATACTCATGTTGTTGTTGGGGGAATCTCAACTTCTGATGGTAGTACTTCCCGATCAGGAGAGAGATTTACTTTTGGCCCTAAATTTGAAAAGTTGAGGATGTCATTTCTAAAATAGAGTGTGCTGTATTGCCTTCTTCTCCACGCTGACAGTGTGAAGTGTGAACGCACCATCCCCATGGCTACCGCCATCGGCACCACCGTTGGTGCTAGCGGCACAACCGGCTTTGTCGGCAGCAGACTTCATTGACAGTCATCTGCTCCACGGAGCAAAGATTAGACTCTTCGGCTCTGGCAACAACGTTGAAGCTGGAAGTTGTGATTGTAAATCCCACCCAAAACCCACAAAATACAATGAAACTAAAACACAACCTGTACACAGCAAAAAATCCCCTAACAGATTTATTATTAAGCAAAAGAACATCTAGAGACTAGTTGTTGAACTACCAAGTAAAACCATGAGGACAAGGAAAAACTAAAACAAGAATGAGAGGATAGAGGAGAGAGCTTTTCTCTCTCATGGACTACATGGTGCCCTCCAATGTCCAGGCTGATTTTGAGAGGAGGTTATTCTTTCGACTACGAACCCGTTCGATGGCCACTTCAAAAATTATACCTAGATTAATGTCAACCTTAATCTGGTTATCACTGTGCTTTATTGCACATTAATCTGCATCGTTAGTCACCCCCGTTCGACTGAGATGTTTACTACTTAGGAGATTATCCAAAGAAATGTCTATCGTACCCTTGCATGTGAAATGAATAGCGTAATTGAGTGCCGCACTAATGACAATGGGCAGTCGGTGGGATAGTTGAAAATTAAAAGGGGTAATTGGTAATGTGAAGCTGAGCGGAAAGGTAATAATGTCTAGCTTTTTCCGTCCAAACGCAGGTTAAGCTGGCGTTATGATAGAGGTGGAAAATAGTGCATAGCGGGCATTAATTAATGTCGGCACTTTTCATGTGTCAGAAAAATTTATTTCCTATTAATCCTCACATTTGGCCCACAGCTCACGTTTCGCAGTACTAATAATAACATTCGATTTGACCGCCTGCTGTACATACTGTTCCATCTTTTTTCCCGAGACAATCATTTATTTCGAAAAAAGTGGTACTGTAGAGACTTACTTACGGTCATTAACTGACATTTTGGTAATAAGGCTTATTTTAGGTAATCACCACCTATTGGCCATGGGATCGTGTGCGTGTGACCATCAGATTACGTTTAATAGCTGTTCATGGACGTTTATCAACTGTAATTTACCATAAATCAGTACTTTGTGAACAACGAGTAGAATATATGTTGTGGTTCTCTCTGATGAGAAGGCTCATTACACGTGATTTCTTGTTCGAAAGGGACCTTGTTCCCATTGCACAATGTTGGTGCCCATGGTATATCAGAGAAATAGAAACCATTGAACACGTCCTTTTTTTGTGTGCGAGTATAAATAAAGTTTGGAAGCTCCTTCTCCAGTGGTGGAAGAAGGAGCTTCCAAACTTCAAGGAATCGATTGCAACTATCTACCAAGATTGGTTTGCTATTGCCCTCTCAGCAAAAGGTAAAAGGATTTGGAGGTCTACTTTCTATTATGGTGTTTATTTTATCTGGATGCATCGGAATGATGTGGTCTTTCGAGGTGAATCTCTTAATGTATCACGGCTTAACATACAGATAAAATTAGGAGTGTGGAGATGGACCAAGGTGTGGTGGAAGGATATACCATTTTCATGTGGGGTGTTTATTGAATTGACCACCCTCAAGGATTTTGTATAAGTAGGTTTGTCTGGATTGCGCCCTTGGGGGGCACATATTTGTAGTTCTCTCGTTGTTATTTATGTTTCCCCTAGCGCGGTTTTAGATTTGTACTTGGACATGGTGGGTACTCTTTTTCCTCCTTATTGTTTTTTCTCACTGGGTTTTACATGAGGAGGTTTTAATGAGGCCCGTGATACCGGTCCGCTTGTGCTACCTCTATTAATACAATGGCGAAAGCCCAAATTTTCAAATCAGTAATGTGCTCATACGGCCTAAAAACGTCCCCCCCTATGCGGAGTAGCAGATAATGATGGTAACTACGGAACTTTTTACTGTAGGTCCTTTCAAATCACCGTCTTGTGCAATAAATGGCCTGGATCCCCACAGTGCACAAGATCTTGATACGGAAGAGTGACACCCTGGTGCAATCGATTTGATAAATAATTCAACTATATCAGTATGTTTGTTCAACTATACACGCTTTTCCATGGTCACCCACAGGATAACCTATTCTGTAGACCCTCAACAACGTAAACCATGCTTAAGATTCCGATTACTTCCGACTTGAATCTTACCAGGATTGTTGCACCGTGGTACACACTTGTCAAAATTAGTGACAACTGGATGGGATAGTCATAGTACTCCACGCTTAAGATCCCAAAAGGCCTGATCTGTGTTGGTTATTTTGTGTTTGATAATATTTTTTTTGAACCTGCGTAGGGGTGTTATCCATAACGATGGGATCACGTGAGTATAACCCTCAGATTAACAACGTCTGCATTTACTCATGTACGACGATAGTTTACAAAATAAAAAATGAATAAAAAAAAACGAACTTGTGTCACTCTTCTGATAACGTGAGGCAATAATAACTGAAGCCGGTTTACTAAAAAATGCGAAACTCGGTAGCCACATTTTTAGACGGAGTTGGTGATAGGTCTGCAATTTGTCTGTACGGTACGGAGGTCCTTTCAAATCACGGCCGCTCGGCAGTCAAGGTTCGAGTTTCATGATTACCGTCTGCGGAGGGTTTGTAAAACCGGAAGTGCTACCCACTACTATGGACTACCAGTGTATCTGTTCAATTAAGTGATATGATAAATAATGTAAATTCATCAACATATTTGTTCAATAAATGTTGATTTCAAACTAACTACTGTTTACATCATGACCTGTCGAGTCGCCCGACTGAACAGCTACAGTACGGTGAGCATGTGTAAACAATACTCTTTCGTCAACTGTGTTGAAAATTTGAACCGAAATCATCATGACCTGTTATTAATTCTCGCGCTTGCGCTGAACAATCACGTATGCTTCGTATGTCGATCCTGTATGGAATCGGGTTTGGGTTTGGATCTGCGTCTGTGCTAGGTTCAGGGAGATTTACCATTGCTGTAGTGGACAATCGAGCTGTGTGCTTGCTTGTGAGGAGGATGAGGAGCTAATAATCGGGAATGAAAAGGCAAACTCAATAAATGGAGAACGAGGGGACACATTGACATGCACATCGGGCGGAGTGGAGGATACTAGGGTTTAGTTCTCCTCCCGTCCTCTGTTACAGTGTCACTGTCAACAAACAAGTGTAAATAAATACGGAGTACTATATTTTAGAGTATCAAAATGTCATGGTAAAGGCGGTATTTTGGTGGTCAACCCTGGCTAGACTCAGGGTGTTGATCAAGTTTAATTAGGTAAGAGAAATACATAAAATAAGAATCTAATAAAGTTTGGGAGATAAAAGTAACATTTATAAAACTATTATAGTTATTACAAATTTAGGAAAGTCTGGGGGCGATAAAGAAAATAGAACAGACCAGGTGCTGTTAGAAAAATAAAAGTAAAATAGAAACAGATATTAACCCGAACAGATATGACCCAAATCTGGAATGGACAGCCCGTTTGACAAATGTAGAGCAATCAGGGTACCCGCCTAACCCCCCCCCCCATTTATTATCCTGGGGATCAGCAACTATTGTTCTCATTTCTAGCCCCTTCCTCACTTTGAATGTACCTCCTCATTTCTGTTCTGAATTTGTCGGTCTCAGATTTCGAATGTTCTGCATTTTTTTTTATATATTTAATTTCCAATCGGCTATATTTCCTCCATAACAACAACAGATCTATACTGTTACCGTCGGAGTATATTGTCCTACAAGAGGCCTCGTTAAAACCTCACTGGGCTAAACCCTAAAGGCAAAATCCCTGCAAGGAAAAAGGTTCTGCATCTGAATTAATTATTTATTCTTGCTTGTGTAACCTTATACAGACGTTCAGATCAGGTTCAAAATAACACATCCCTACGGTCGAAGTATAACTATATGTTAAAAGATCTTCAAATTGTGTTTTTTTACCATTTATCGCGATAGACGGGAACAGGAGCACAAATTGGGACTTTACCATAAGCTAGCTAGACGATAGTGTATCGTTTTTGGAAACGATGGTTGATCTTTTTGGGTATTCTTTTTTTTTTACTTTTATTAACTAAATGTTTACGGCGGTTTGCTACTTGTTTGTAAACTCATTAACGCATAAACGCCATGGTATGAAGTATTCCTCAAGTTTTGAACACTAATGATTAGGGGTATCCACTTTTATATTTCAGATGCAACCAGATACAGGAAGAGGTGCTAAAACCACGCCGCCAGTCACCCCCACAAGCACAGACCAGAACCGTTGTTACAACGAGCTTTGTCAGCTGGTGAGAAATCTCATAATGGTTGCAAAAAGCACATAGGAGATAAACTCATTGGCATTGGAAGCAATAGGGGGGACCAAAGACGTGCTGGCCAGGATGTCCGATATGAACCAACGTCACTTGGATGAAGTTATTGCTGTGCAAAAATTGGTGCATAATATGCTGGCCTTCCAGCTGAAATATAATGCTGGGCCGAGCGAAACCACCGTATCATCTGGCGATACAAAACAGTAAGGTGACGCCACCCTCTGGAGTAGCGCTTTATGTTGGAATTAAGTGAAAGCCTATCGGAGACTCTTCCCTTCTTGTAATGGACCCTGAATAGCAAGTCATCATCCTATTGACATCACTTTTGTGTGTTTGTGTGTTTTGTCCCTAGTACCGCTCGATAATCTAAACCAACTACTGGAATGGAGCGATATCCTACTTAACTACAGTATAATTTAGCTGTTCAGGCTTGATCTCCTCTTTTGGTCAATGGATGCTGACACTTACTTGATGCATGTTAAATCGGAATATTATGTTCAATACGTTAGTAATTGGCAATAGTAGTAATGTACATTGTTCGTAGGCGGCATCTCTTAGTTTAATAATGTTATATGATTAGTGTTACCAAACTTTCAAAATTCTCTGCTAAATTACCCAATAAAAAATATATAACATATTTGAACAATAGATGTATTGGAAAAATGTGACTTACACCAATATCAATTAATCATGCCAGCAGTTGACGTCCCTGCAATGTGAATATATGTCACCGTGGTCCTCACAATGTATTGTTAACAAATTATTACTATTTACCAGGTGTGGCCATGGTTCATCAAACTTTATGGTATTCCGCATACTGTTGGTTTGGTTCGGTTTGATACGACCGGTAATTAAGGAGAACATTACATGATGAAAATCAGAATTTTGGATAGATGTTTAGGTGAATTTTGCAGGTAGTGTTTTCGTTTATTACGTGCATAGGTACGAGTGCACATCTAATTTCTAGAAGACGCCATGGCTTTGGGGGATTATTGTCTTTGGATTCGGGTATTCCAGCGGATGTACTTGCACTTTTATTCTCGTTAATAATAGGTAAGTTCTAAAAAAAAAGTTGACTCGAGACACGTATTATGCCCCTGCAACTAGAGTGCCTTGTTGGGTTTGAGGTGGCTATTTCCTCAAAAAAAAGCTGACATGTGCTGTATATATATTGGGCTATACATCTGATCCGAAATATAATGAGTTAACTGCAGTTAACCATATGGACATTAACACATTCTTGGAAAACCCGCGTGCAGCGAACGCATCGACTTACCAAGGTTGCGTTTTGCAGATTGTTTGGCTAGTAATACTTATTATTCAACACCTACGTTTATAAGGAATTAGGTTCAGAGAGGACCCAGCCGGATAAGATCTTGTTAATTGGTGTGTCATCATTTGCCTCCTCTGGCGCTTACGGCCAACGCTACCGCGTATTTGCACGAAATGAATAACTATTAACATCTACTTTTGTTTGTACGCTTTTAGTCTTCGAACTGGTCATAGTGATATTCCGTAACTCATCATATTGGGAAATCCTGTTTTGTTAATTTTGTACTCCTGAAAACGTATGTAAGTTCCATTACTAGTAGCCCAGTACGTGCTCAACAGATTTCGTTGACAGACTTGCATCACCCTAATGGTATTGAATGTGGATAACTTATATCCAATGCACCCTTTAATTAGCAACCATGCATTCATTTAACATATCATCAAATTCAGCATTACCACAAAAGACGTACAACTTCACATCAATACGTTACAGAATTGCTCCACATCGATATCGACCCTTACCACATAACCATCAAGCACACTGAGCCTTCGTGGAAAACAAACATGCTACACCCCGCACAAACATTACATTTGTTGAAATGAAAAAGGAAAATGCATTTTGAGGGGCGGAACAAAACCAAAAGGTGGAACATAGACTAGAGACGATACCGCTTCGACCGATTAACAACATTTTTTCACAAGTGCTGAACCTAACAAATTCACCGTCATTTTCGCCTTCTTCCGTTTGCGACTGTTTCTGGGAGTGCATGTCGACTGTATCGGGGAGAGGTTCAGGTTTACGTTTCCCGTATTCCAGGGTGGGGGCAGTGGTAACCTCGAGATCGAGTGCATGGACATTGGGAGTGAGTGAGACCGCTACTCCCGTAGCATTCGAGACAGCAGGAAGTCCCGATGGTGGAACACCCGGTGCCTGACCCCCCATGTGTGGCCAACTATATTGTGAGTAATGGGGTACCGATGGTGCACCCGGTGCCTGCCCCCCCGTGTGTGGCCAACTAGCTTGTGAGTAATGCGCCCGGGTTAGGAGCCAGGCCTGGTAAACATCAGATCGTAACCCTACACCATAAGGAGCTTCTTGTGAATGATCAACCGGATATTTTGGGCAATGATCCGCGGAGTGCAGAAACAAGCCACAATAGCAACAGATGTTGGGCATGTTGTCATACCTAACGGTAAGTACCATTGTGTTGCCTCCAATGATCCAGGATAATGATTTACACAGTGGTTGTTGAATGTCAATCAGCACCTTTAATCTAAGGTACTCATACCCGGAATGGGCAGGATGGTCGACGATGCCCATGAAACACCCCAGCCTTGCAGCAGCCACTTCAGCAAACATGATATTACACAATGACCGTGGAACATCATAAATTCGGACCCAGAAAGGGACCCACCGAAATTCGTGGACCTCTGGACGTAGACCCCATTGCAGCTGCTGAATGGCGAACAGTCGATTGTCGACTGCCCAAGGACCACGAGTGAGAACATCATTCATGGCATAAAGTTGCTCGAATTGAACTAGAAAGAGGTTAGTGCCCGCCTCACATAATTGAAACCGACCGAAAGGGCTCCAGCTTTCCCTCAAGGTAGCTGCCAGTATGGGGAGACTAACCACAGTGTGTGAGTAAACTTTCCCCAAAAGGCAACGATCAGGAGACAACAAAATACCATTAAAACGAAAGGACTCCATATTTAGGGAAACACAATGATGGGAGGGGATGCAATTATAAGAGGAAAGGTTGATGGAGTAACGGACGCAGGCGAGAGCCGGTTGGCGGATTATGTAGCAGCTGGGGAAGGTGAGGATCAGGGAGGGGTATGGACGCAAGGGGTAGATTTATGATCTACCGGGTGGGATTAAGGCAATCCACTATTTATGTGGTGTAGGGATAATCATTTCTTCCGCGGGGGGGGGCTCCTCATAAATCGTTGAATATCGTGCCGTTACTGAAAAGACACGAATACTGCAGGTTCGTAAATAAAGCAATATGCCTACTAGATCTATCTCTTTATGTGAAAAAGTTATAGTATCGATTTTTCAAGTCGGCGGATGCAGTCATTCGATGAGCCGACAAACATAGCTGGGCATGATACCCGCTTTTTTTGAAAATTTAATTATAAAAGTTCGTGTGACAAACTCGCGCTTGGTTGCATATCAGTGACCTGGCAAAGGTGACCCGAACCAGAAAAACCGAACCGATCCAACCCGATAAACCCGAACTTAAACCGAATAGTGTGACCCGAAATGTGACCCGAAAATCCGAACCGAACCAAACCGAATCAAACCGAAATTTGGTATAACCGAATCCAACCAACCGAAACCGAACCGAATCCACCCGAATGTTTTGTTAAATCTAAATCTACTATAGTTGTTCCAACCGTAAAAATAATCTTGAAACCAAAAACACAAAATGAAGATTTAGACATCCAATAGGTGTTCATTGCTCACAAATGATATATATAATATTGAACATCTTCAATCTTCAAGCATCTCAAGCCTTGTTGTAATAAAACATTCATAAACTATGTTGTTACCCTTCCCACACATGGATGTTTTGCTACAAACTATAGATGTTTTTGCTTTAAAATATTTTATAATACAATTTAATGTGTATCATTACTAATACTATACTAATTTTGATTTTAATAAAATTAGGTTTTTTATTATGTTTAGGACATGAGACTTGGGAATGGTTTAAATGTTGATGAAGTTTAATTATGAAACCTAAACTTTTTAGTTGAGACATATACTATTCAAGATTAATGTGTATATGCCTAAAGAAAATCATGCAATAAAATGAGGAAAATAAATATTCCAAATGGTAGATTATTGTGAATCGTGAGATAGACTAGCATTTTGGAGGACGAATAATCCCCACATTATTCCATCTACCTTCACAACTTAACCTAAAATGTTTTATAAGACAATAACGATGTGTATCATTACTATTTTATTACTATATTTTATTAACTAGGTTTCTTTATATTTAAGACTTAGGAATGGTGTTAATGTTTATGGATGGGCATGGGCGTGGGCGTGTGACGCTTGTGCAAGGCGGTGATGGATGGGTGTAGATGCGCAACGCTTGTGCGAGGTGATGAGCTCAGGGTGTGACGGGCGCGGGACGACGGGAGGAACGACGTCGAGCGTGGGCAGGGTAGACTGGACGTCGATTGCCGAATATTGACCACTAATTCACAAAAGCTTAATTTATACTTAGTCTACAATTAATAGGTGTATAGTTTAAATTCATTTAAAATTTGTCATCCAGTTTGATTTTATCCAACCTATACACAATAGCAGTCTTGATCAACAGTAACACTATATTAAAATAATTTGGAGCCGCATATGAAAATCAATGCAAGTTACAAAGGGTTGCTTAAAATTCATACTTTAAAATTTTTGTCAATTAAGCCCGGATAAGTCACCCGAATTTGACCTGTAACCCTAAAAAACCGAATGACTCAAAGGCTAGCCCGAACCGAAAGCACCCAAACCCGAACTCAACCAAACCGAAATCACCCGAATCTAATTTAAACCATTGAACCCGATCCAATCCGAACCGAACCGAATCTAATTTATATGTTCATACACCTTAAGCTCAGATGATTACCCAATCGTATTATACATATCTCCTTAAGCCATATATCTATATGAATCCATGTGAGTTATAACAATCTCTTTAATAATGGTTATCCTCATTATTTATGTGAAGCACTTAATTTCCTTATTCGTGATAACTCCCACACATAATTAACATCAAGACTGTACTCTTAATGTTACACCATGTGATATTGTAACTTATGTTAATCTTGATTAAGTTCCCAACTTTATCTTATATCTCATCTCCTCTAAAATATTAACATGCATCATTTCATGTGTATTATAAACTCTCTTATCTTACACTTATTGCAACATGTATGATATACATATTTCCCACCATATACTAAAAGTATAAAATACATTCACTTTTGACTATATTCTAGTAAGTGCACATATTTCCTCATTTTAAATTCTTTACACACAAATTGTTACAATGTCACAATTATACCATTTATATAATCATCAATTTATTTCCATATTTAACCCAAGAACTTCCAGCTATTTTGTAGCAGCCCCTGGTCTGTCATATTTTCATTATCGCACCCAAACTTTCAAAAATTTCTTCTTTAACCCGAATAGTTGGATAATCTTACATTTAATTCCTAAACTTTATTAAATTCTTATTTCAATCATTTTTCTCATCTGATTTGATCAACATCCTAAGTCTAGCGAAGGTTGACCTCCTGGATACTGCCTTGACCATAATTTATCCATAATTACGAATTCACCCCTAATCGTCCCTATGTATTTCATCCAGGTCCTCAATTTCTAAGACCCATATTTTGCATATTTATTCCAAACTAAGCCTAACTTTCGGCCTAGTAATAACACTCTGGCACACTAAAGTTTTATTAATTATTTACACTTAACCACTCATGTGATTCCATCTGTTCACTACAACATCCCTAGTTTATAAGTATTTTTACATTTTTTTTGTCATTAAATTCTCCCGTCACAATACCTAATCCGTAGGTCTGTTACGCTCAATAACATTAATTATGTGAGTAAAACTCACCGAATGGCCCCTGAAAACCAGATCTTCTCACTAGACATTACACTAAAGAAATGCTTTACTTTTAGTACAATAAAAAGTATAAGATAACTTATAAAAGTGGCGTAAAAACATAGCCATATTACCCAACTCAAACATTACTGTAACGTATGATTTGTTTTTTTTTTGTTTACTTTTCCTTATGACGCTTCTTTAAGAAGCGCTAAAGGCCGTACAAAATTTTGGGCAAATTTTTTCAAATCAAATGCTTTTCCCGGTAAAATAAGACGGGACAGTGAGCACAGCAAGCGGTCAGATCGAACGTTTTAACATCTCCCACATGGTTTACAGTGATGAAGATCTACAGAGTGGGTGGGTTATCCTTCAGGCGACTATGAGTAGTAGCGTACAGTTGAACAAATACACCGATAGCGTTAAACTATTAATTAAATCGAGTAAAGTGGCTGACACTCTTCTGTTTTAAGATCTCTTCCCCCCAGGTTGACATTAATTGCATTCCCCAGAGGGTTCGGTGATTTGAAAGGACCCACAGTAAAAGGGTTTTGGCGTTCCCTTTCTTTAATTCCGACCCGAGGTCTTGTGCCATCTGTCAAAAATATTCCTCACTTATTACGGATTTATCTAGGTAAGACAAATCTAATGATGGCCTACAGTACTCCGTTTATGTTACCGAGGGTAGTGCTCACGCAATTCAGTTGGGACGGTTCCGCCTTCATCCTAAGGTCTCTAAGGCTAAATAACGTTTTGCTTTAAAACCGTTTTTTGTAATCTTTCCCCGCTGTACGGTAGGGAAATGAGAAAAGAAATAACTGCTACCTCGTTTGAGCTTTAGGGATAATAGAGTTGACCCTTGTGTTTATTATAATTATTGTCAGTCGGGCAACATGACATGCTTTGGTCTATTAGGTGGGCTAGGTCGATTGGATTGACTTGGTCAACCCCGGTCGATTGGATTGACTTGGTCGGCTGGGTTGACTCGTAAATGTTTCCAAGACAACATGTCCACACAAATCGTAATATAAACCCTTGAATTATAAAGTTCATATACTTGTTCAACCCTTTAAACCATGACATTTCTTCTTTGCTCCTAATGTTTTTTTTTATCAAATTCCCAACTATACATTATCTACACCTTTACTTCACATGATTTCCCGAATC
Source organism: Limonium bicolor (assembly GCA_023374045.1). Taxonomy (NCBI): domain Eukaryota; kingdom Viridiplantae; phylum Streptophyta; class Magnoliopsida; order Caryophyllales; family Plumbaginaceae; genus Limonium; species Limonium bicolor. The sequence goes on from CM041781.1 coordinate 51,501,064, forward strand.
ATAAAATATATTTCACCTAACTCCATATATTTATATTAATCTAAATGAATTATAAAACTCGCTTTAATAATTGTTATTCTCATTATTTTATGTTAACCACTTAATTTCCTAAATTGTGATCACTCTCTCACATTAACATTAAGAATATATTCCTTAGTTATGCCATATAATATCGTACCTTATAAGAACTTTATTATTCACATGGCTAATTTTATGTGGATTATTAAAACAATTATCTTAATTATACTAATTTCCACCTTAATACTGTAAGGATCCTCGCCATCAATTGCACTGCATGGTGCGGTGATTTGTAAGGACCATCATTAACAAGTTATGTACTCTATCGATGCACGTTTTTTTAAAAAAGGCGACCATGAGAAGGCGTGTTTAGCTGAACAGATACACTGATATTGACGAACTATTTGCCAAATCGATTCAAGTGGGTGACACTGAGTTCTTTTGCATCAGTCTATAAGGATCCTCGCCATTAATTGCATTGCCTGGTGGTGGTGATTTGAAAGGACCACAGTAGTTACTTTTTCTTACTACTAGTATTTTTTTTGAAGCGAATGCCATTATCGGTAAGATAAAACGGAACAGTAGGAAAAGAAAGCGGTCAAATCGAACGTCATTAGCATCTCCGACATTGTTTGCGGTTTTGAAGTTTAGCATAGTGGGTAATCCTGCAGGCGATCATGAGAAGGCGTGTGCTGATGAACAAATGCGTTGACAGAGTTAAATTATTTACCAAATCGACGGAAGTGGGTGACGGTCGATCTTTTGCACCAGTCTATAAGGATCCTCGTCATTAATTGCATTGCCTGGTGCGGTGATTTGAAAACACCACAGTAAAAAGTTACCTATACACCGCAGTGACAGACTTACCGTCCCTACCATTATCCTATCCAATCAACTATCCTCACCTCTGAATTTATCTACAGAGAACAAATCTAATGATCCCCGCTTACAGTACTCGGTTTATGTAAACGATCTTTGTGTACGCCTAATTTAAAAATTGTGTTAAACATCTGATGTAGACCGAGTGTAGTGGTCACGCAATTCCGTTGGTATTGATTAATTTGCTTTGCTTTAAATAACGATCCATTTGAACATGTATCACGTATATTCATCTATATAACTGCAGGTCTTTATATCACCCGATAACAACTTATTTTACCGGGAAAAACAAATGTTTCGAAATTTTTTAAAATTTTACGGTCTTTAAATGACACTAACGTAACATCATAAGGAAAATTGAAAGATCATACTTCTTAGAGTAATGTTTGAGTAGTGTAATATGTCCATGTTTTTAGGCCACTTTTATAAGTTATTTAATTTTTTAATTGTATTAAAAGTTATGCATTTGTTTAGTGTAATAGACATGAGAAGATCTGGAGTTGAGGGGCTATATTTGTGTAACACCCCATCCAACATTAACACACTTACAATAAACTGCAGCGGAAAAAACAACCTCATCACATACTTAACTCGTTGGTGTTACACGCCGTTAGCCACCCACGTGGCTAACAAGGCTAATACACATACATTGTACCGGTCTGATGGGCTAAATTCCCGAGCGACTACACATTACTATCCCTTTCCATTAACAACAACAACAACGTACACCTTCCAACTATACCGAGTATTTATAACTAATGCCGATAACAATTTCGGTCTTACTACACCTACTGTATATATACAACTTAAACGATTACCCATGTACAACGACTACCCCGTCCTACTCTCGAACGGCTTCCAGCTCCTTGTACCTGAAATAGGAAAAGAAGAGAAAGGGTGGCCCCCAAGGGGCTCAGCACCTTTGCTGGTATGGTAATCCCGCAGCCCACATGCTACCGGGCCACGCACAACTACTTGTCGTCTTAGCATGCGGTTGATTATATTTAAATCATGCATGTAACAGTAAACACACAACACTAACATTTCGCCTCAATGGGCTCAACAAACGGATAATATATCCTTACTTAATAAGTCACTCATATTCATTATCCCTAGAGTGTTCCTCCTCTAATGGAGCTACTTCCTTAATAGACGACACACTTTACCCTTAAATCGGGTTATCCCTAAACGCCTCTTTTCTCAAACTGGATTCATATCCATGATCCACATACTCCACATTATATAACATATAACATACACTACATAACAACACATATCAACACTTTGCACGTTCCACGTGCACAACATAACACCGCAATAGATATTGCATCACAACAAAATACATAACATAACGGGAATGGTTCTCTTAGGAACCGACCCAAACATTGTTTATACACTGGTGAGCCTAGAGAATGTTGCCAGTCTCATGATAAGCTCGTTATACAATAACAACAACACTCATTACCGTCCTAATAGTTGGACGAGTAACTTAAGTTAAGGCGGTTCGGGTTTGGGGGCCCGAACACACCACACAAACACATGTTCCCCCTAAACCGATCATAAGTCAGAATAGCTAAGCTTTGGAATAAGCTAATGGGAGATCATAACCCGTGAGGGAAACAACCATAACAAAGAGAAGGGTAAGGCTACAAAGGATACCCTCTCCCAAACAACGCGCGACCGGCCAACCGGATTCCTCACTAATGTTAGTACATACTTACTTTTAGACATTAGTTAGAACCCCACTATGGAGTCTATCACATCTACACATCATACAGTATTACAACTGAGTTAAACATACAAGAGAGGCCCTTACGTACACACACATAAACATCACATAATTAACTCACGCATAGCCGTGGTTAGAACGTCCCATGGTTCGGGTCGTTAATCCGAATACCGAACTCTCATGTGATCCTAGACTCAGTTAGCTAAGGTTTAACACTTTCGAGGTTAAATGGTATCGGAGTTGAACACGCCACATAAATGATTACTATAAACTCATTACATGTTTTATCTTACAACGTGGCAAACATACAGAAAAACACATTGGCATACAAGCCGGTGTAATCCGGTAGGACACAGGTTGCAAGAAACCATACCTGTCACCGGAGTCCACTTATCATGTCCACTTATGTTCCTCGAGCAATTCTCGAACAACTGATAACATTACAATTACTTTTATTAATATTGGGGTAACATGTTTGCTTAACGTTTAAAGCGCCCATAGTTTACCCCGTCATTCCCATTACACTTAACTTACTCTTGTGATATTAAGTTTACAACTCTCACATCAAACCCAACACTTGTTTACACATTTTAAGGCCTTTATATGCTATCAAACAAGGCCTAAACATCACCTAAAACCATTACCATTAAATTCCCATGATTAGACATCATTTTCCAACCTTAAACAACATTTTTAGAGTGGTCCGGGACTTGGTCCTTACCTTAAGTCCCGGACCAACACATTAGAAAACTCTCGGGCGATTTTAATAGGGTGGTCCGGGACCTTGTACTTCCCTTAAGTCCCGGACCACAACATGTTACAACTCTCGGCCATTTTAAAAGCTTGGTCCGGGTCTTGAACCATGACCTAGGTCCCGGACCAAAGCTACAGAATTGTCAAAATTGCATTTTTCAAGTGTTGTTGCCTTAGTTCTCCACCTCCATTAATTGTATAAACTTACCATATGATCTTAGGTATATTCTAATGCCAAAATACCACTTCGATTCACACCTTAAAACATAGTCCAACTTGTTACCCAATTTTCTTATACATACACCAACACTTATAACATTTGACTCTAGGTTTCTAAATGGTGTTTCTCACCTTTGATTACAACTATCCCAAAATGTTTCCTCCTTACCTTAACATCATCTCCCAAGCATCTTCTCTTACTAAACAAATCTCCTTTTCTCAACTTCCTAAAAGTTCCTTTCTCAAAACCTTACCTAAACATTATTCCCACCTTGCACATTATCATAATCTAAACCTTAAACAAACTCCTCCAAGACTTAAATACATCCTCAAAACACACATTGAATTCCTAGAACTTCCAAGATAACACCTAAGTCCTTGCATCACTCTAAATCACCTTACACATGTTTTCCTTCTCAAGTAAACCTTTATTCACCTTTAACACTTCCTAGTTCACCAAAACTTTCTTAAAACACTTAGAACTTCTCACACATTTCCCCAAATTTGGCCATAGCTTCTCTTGTATTTACTCACATCCAAACACTTAGGTTTTTACCTTATTTCATTCAAGAACACCTAAAATCCATCAAACACATTTTTATACACAAGACTTCACACATTTAGCACTACATCACAATATAGTGCATAACTTAAATTGCTTGGCACTTAGGCCCTTAAACAACATGGCTCTTAGGCCCTTAAATTGCATAAACCTTAAACACTGAATTTCCCACTATAGTAATGCCTTTGACCTGCAAATACATACACCAATACATATGTTCTTTTACTAGTCTCCTTGAGAACACTTTACTAGGTCATTCACCATTTGCTCTTTAGGTAGTTTTAACAAGCATTATAAGCTTATTTCTCCTAAGGCATTAAACCACATTAAGATAGCATATTTACCTCTTTTCCTCCCAAATTTCTTTCTTGTTTCCTTACAAAACCGGTAAGGCATTTGGTTCCTTGCCAACTACTAAACATTATACAAACAACATAATGAGTATTCAAGCTTTAAGCTCGATCTCATTGTAAACCCTAGGTTTACATTATTTCAAAACATTAATGTAGTTGTTTTACCTTAATCTTTGAAGGGTGTTTGAATATCTATGAAGAGAGGACTCCACCTAGTCCTTGAAAGATTCAAATGGAGCTAGAACAAAGCAACACAAGGAGCTCCATCAATGAATATTTTCGGTCACACACAAAACATGGAGGAAACTTGATTTTTCTTTGAGATTCCTTACCTAGAAGCAAAGGAGATCAATAATATGTGGAAAGACAAGCTCAAGCTCCTTCAATGGTGGAACTCCATGGCACCGAAATGGGGCTTTTGAAGTTTTGAGAAGATAGAAATGGAGAGCTTGGTCTAACTAGAAGAAAGGTGGTCTTGAAATTAAATTTGGATCATGGAGCTAGAAGTTACAAGTGAAAGAAGATGGAGAATGGTATGGTTTGCTGTAGCAAAACCGATGGAGTTTGGGAGAAGATGAAGAAGGCTACGGTGGGTGTGAGTGGGAAAGAAAGAATGAAGATTGGAATTGCTTTTGGAAGATATTTACATGTTATAAAGGTAACTTCTACTTTTCACTTACTTTTCCTTCTTTCTTTAATTTTTTACTAGCTCATGGTGGTGAGTCACCACATAATAAAACCGGCCCCCATATAATTAGAAGGTGTTTGTGTTTTGTTTGTCAATTTAATTACTTAACACATATGTTACAAACTAGCTTATAAAAATCACTATTCACCTAAACAAGGCACTTAGAAGTGAAATTTTTGATTTCCCATTAATATAGCCACCCAAATGTGATACTATATAGTACACATGTTAATTAAAGAGTAATGATGGACATTTAGCCATTCAAAACTCATTTACAAGACAATTTTTCAAAAACGTGCTTTAAGACTCCTTAAAGCACTTTTTGTGTTTTTACTTGTTTTCAAGCTTGGTTTCCTTTGGTAATTGATTTAATATGTTCATTAACATATTTATAAGGTATAGGTATGACCATTAGGTCTTATACAAATTTATCCCAAGCTTAGAGCACATTTTTGCTCTTATTGACTTTAAGGTATTTATTTGTGTTTTGTTTGGTTTCATTGTCTACCAAGGTTTCCTAAGGACTTAATTAGCCTTATAAAATCATAATTAAATGTTATTAAGTCTTGGTAGGCTCTTTGGGTCCTAACCAAGTTCACTCATAGCTTAGAGCACGTTTTTGCTCTAACTGGATCTTAATGCTTTATTGCATTTACTATGGTCTAAATTGTTCACTGATGTTACTAAGGCACTTTTTAGCCTTTACATACCATAGTTTGATATTTAAACCACATATCAAGGTTTGGGGTATTTCAATTTGATGGCCTTTTTAATCACCTCAATACATTGAGGGTAACACACCTACGGATTAGGTATGGTTCAGTTGGAGTTTGAGGACAAAAATAAAAACAAATTAGAATAACGTGAACAGTTAAGTGTAAATAATTTGAGTTTAGACTTCCAAAGTGTTATTAAGCCGAAAGTTAGGCTTAGTTTGGATTAAATACTCAAAATATGGATCTTAGAAAGTTTGAGCACCTAAATGAAATACCTAGGAACGACTAGGGGTGAATTCGTAATTATGGATAAATTATGGTCAAGCCAGTATCCCCGTGGCCAACCTTGGCAAGAATTTAGGGTGTCGATGTCGACCAAATTAGACGAGGAAAATTATTAAAATAAGAATTTAATAAAATTTTAAGAGTTAGAAGTAAGACTTAGAAAACTACTGGGGTTAAAAGTACAAATTTCGGAAAGTGTGGAGGCGATAAAGAGAATAGAACGGGTGAGGGGTTGCTAGAAAATTACTGGAAGTTTTTGGGTTAAATATGGAATTAAATTGATATCTGGGGTATAATTGTGACATTGGAAAAGTTTGTGTGGAAATAATGTATAATGCGAAAATATATGTGCATATGCGAGAATATAGAAAGATGAGAATGTATTTTAGTATATGGTGGGGAATATCATAAATCTTACAATAATATAGAGTCTAAATGGAATTATATAGGGTGGAAATAAGTGTACGATAAGAGAGATTATAATTCACATGAAATTATGCATGTGAATATTTTAGAGAAGATGAGATATAAGATACAGTTGGGATTTTAATCAAGATTAATATACGATACAGTATGACATTTCTTGATTTTAATATGGGGATAACCATTATTAAATAGTGTTATAATTCATATAGATTAATATGGATACATGGCGTAAGGTGAATTGTATAATATGATTGGGTAATCTAAAATAAGCTGGTAAGACGACGTCGTTCACTATCATTCCGCGGGACTTTAGATGACGGTTATTAGTAAAACCGTAATCTAAGTCTAACGAATTTAAAAAAATAGCGCGAAAATTATTTGGGCTAATGCTCGGTTTCGAACTTGAGTTAGTGGGACTTTAGATGACGGTTATTAGTAAAACCGTAATCTAAAGTCTAACGATTTTAAAAAAATAGCGGGAAAATTATTTGGGCTAATGCTGGGTTTCGAACTTGAGTTAACGCCATCGATCTTGAGTTCGAAACCTAGCATTAGCCCAAATAATTTTCGCGCTATTTTTTTAAATTCGTTAGACTTTAGATTGTGGTTTTACTAATAACCGTCATCTAAAGTCCCGCGCAATGATGGTGAACGACGGCGTTTTGACCTGACGCCAAACATTTCCCACATTTTTTGATTTTCGGGTAATCTAAATGACAGTTAACGACGTCGTGTTACTAGCTTAAGGTGTGTGAAGATATAAAGTGCGGTATTTGATTATAAAACATTAGGTACAAACATCTCATGTGGTGATGATATATAGAATTGTACAAAATTTATAAATTATACAATTCAAAGGATTATATTATGAATTATATGAACACGGTGACTTGGATACATTGACCAAGTCAGCCCTAATGACCATGTCAACCTGGTTTTTCAAAGAGGGTCAAGTTGAACAGCGCATTAATTACACTACAAGGTCAATTGTAACATATAGCAACAAACTATGTGGATGTATATATAAAAAAACCTGTGAATAAAGAAATTGGCTGTAAGGATTAGACCGCCCACTATATAGAATTTTATAATTCAAATAGATTAATAGGAATATATGGCATTAGGTGAATTATATAATATGATTGGATACATTGACCAAGTCAACCCTACTGTCCATGTCAACCTAGTTGGCAAAGACGATCAAGTTGACCAGCCCATAGATTAAGTGAGAGTTTTATGTTTAGTAATACTAAGGTCAATTGTAACATAGTAACAAACTATGTGGATATATATAAAATAAAAACCTATTAACAAGGAAATGGGTTATAAGGATTAGATCCTAAACAATAACTAAACGATTCGGTGCTACAACGCCATCAACCACCCAGGTGGTTAACAAGGCAGAATAAATACAAGTGTACCGGTCTGATGATCAGACTCCCGAGCATAGAACTAAATCCATAAATACATCATATACGATACCGAGTATTTAATTACATTCCAACACTGTAAACTGTAACCATAAGCTTCCACTGTAAACTGTTAACTACCGCCACTGTCAAAATATAACGGTGTCAAGAACCACGCCACGGGAGCACAGGCGCATCCCGGGCTCAACATCCAAAATAACCAAAAGTATAACATAACCTAGATCTACAGCCACTCCGCTTCTTCAATCCTCATCCTGTAAATAAAAATGGAGCCCCCGAGGGGGTCAGCAACCTTCGCTGGTATGGTTAACGCGCAGCCCATCGGCTACCGGGATGCGCGCAACGAATTGTCATGATAACATGGCATTGATTCTTAAACAACAACATATATAGCATAGCAAGTAATGTTGCATAGCACACATCACACATAACATCACAAGAATGGTTCAGTTTAGGAACCATCCCGACATAGTCAGATCACAAGGGAGCCTAGAGAATGTTGCCATACTCATGCTAAACTCTTTACATAAACTCATTACCGTTCTGTCAATTGAACGAGTAACTTAACTCACAGATGGATCGGATATTGTGACCCGAACACACCACACAATCACATGTTCCCCCTAAACCGATCATAAGTCGGAATAGGTAAGCATTGGAGTAAGCTAATGGGAGATTGATCGCCAAGAAGGAGAACAACCTTAACACTGAAAGAGTCAAATCTGATACAGATATCTACTCTTACACCTACGCGCGACCGGACAACCGGATTCCTCACCTCCCCGGTTAGCACTTGTTAGAAGCCCCATTATTGAAACTCGAACAATGAATGCACACAAGTGTTTAGGTCAAGTTAGACACACCCAAGGAAACGAGTCACATCTTAACAACACAATAATATAAACAACTGTAAACTCATTACATGACTTAAGTCTTACAAGGTCATAAACACACAGAAAAACGAACAACACACAAGCCGGTGTAAACCGGTAGGCAACAGACCTTCAGGAAAACCATACCTTGGTCCTTGCTTCGACTGGTTTCCACCTTTGGATAATCCTATACACATTTAGTAACGTCGGTTAATTTAACGCACTAGTCCATTGTTAATGTACTACTTCACATATCTAGTTATTTCATTTCCACATTTTGTTTTAACTTCTCACTTTTTAAAATGTCATTATAACACTCCTAACATCTTATATAACTTTATAACATCATTACTAACTCATCCCCATCATTAGACATCATTATCTAACCTTAAACTAACTGTTTAAAGTGGTCCGGGACTTGGCCCTCATCTTAAGTCCCGGACCAATACCTAACTCAACTCCCGGCCTATTTTAATGGGGTGGTCCGGGACTTTATTGTACATTACCTAAATTTTGACATGGGTTCTCCTAGAACATTGCTAAGCCAATACACATTGTTTTCACCATTAAGCATACAAGAACACCTAAATCCATCAAGAGTACTCTCACACACAAAACTTCACCCAATTTACACCACATCACTATATAGTGCATAATTTAAATTGCTTGGCACTTAGGCCCTTAAAATGCATGGCTCTTAGGCCCTTAAAATGCATAAACCTTAAACACTGAATTTCTACAATATATGAATTATATAATTCATCAAAAGATTACTTTATAAATTATGTGGACATGTTGACTTGATACATTTACCAAGTCAACCCTATTGTCCATGTCAACCCGGTTGACCAAAGTGGATTAAGTTGACTAGCAGATAAGTTAAATAAGAGCTTAAAGTTTAATAATACAACAAGGTCAATTGTAACATACAGTAACAAACTATGTGAATGTATATAAAAAAAACTCCGAATAAAGAAATTGATATATAGGGATTAGGTCCTAAGTAGTTCATTAATCTTGAATTGAATTTTATAATTCATATAGATTAATAGGAATATATTGCGTGAGGTGAATTACATGATATGATTGGGTAGTCTTTTAACAAAGTATAGAGTTGTATGAAGATATAAATGAGGTATTTGAATATAGAGCATTATGTATAGACATCTAATGTCATGGTATCAATAATTACACAAATATATAATTATATAATTCAGGAGATGAAGTTTATGAACTATATGAACATGTTTACTTGGACACACTGAAAATAAAAATCGTTACTAATCTAGTTTATGATAATGATAAAAGACATGTTGATACACGAGATGGTGTAACCAAAGATCAATTTAATTATTTTAACGACTTTTATTTGTCATTGAAAGTTATAACGTTACTTAAAAGCTGATTATGTAGCAATTATATCATTACTTAAAACCCGACCCGACAACCCCCCCCTATTTATTATTATGGGGACCAGGCCAGCTAGGGTTCTCATAACCCTTTCTAATTTCCATCTTCCATCCTACGACTCCACTGCCATTGTCGTGCGAGGCTATGGTTGTCAGCCCATAGGCGTTGCCTCCTTCCTCACGCTGAATGTACCGTCTCACTTCTGCTCTGAATTTTTCGATTTCTTATTTCAACTGTTCTCCGTCTGTGTTAGTTATTTATTCTTGCTCCCACAACCATATACAGCCGTTCAGATCAGGTTCAGGTTGGAATTATATCGCTACAGTTGAAGTATACCTATATGTAAAACGATATTCAAATTGTGCTTTTTGACCATTTTTCGCGATAGACGGAAACAGGTGCACAAACTGGGACTTCACCTCAAGCTCGACGATTGTGTCTTGTTTCCGGAAAGGATGGTCGAACTCTTTGGGTCTACCCTAGTTTTAGTGTTAACGCCGGTTTGCTACTTGTTTTTTTTTCGAAAGGTAGAGATAAAGAGAAACTTCTGAGATCTGTCTTCAATCTTTGGGAAGATAGTACGCTTGGTGCTTACAAGCTTTCTCTCTACAGTAGTCTTACAGAGAAGATAGTTATCTATTTACTCTTCCTCGCACAGTATATTATCTGCTACAAAAGGTATTTATACTACTTACAACAGAGTGAACAACTAACGGCAAAGTTATCTAATATGATAACTATGTATACTATATACAATATATGTGTATTCCAACAATTTTTTACTAGCGCATAAGCGCCATGGTATGAAGTAATCCTCAAGTTGTGACTTGTGAACACTAATGATTAGGGTTACAACTTTTAAATTACAGATGCAACCAACCACAAATCGAGGTGCTAAAAGCGCGCAGCCAGGCACCCCCACGAGCATAGACCAGGACCTTGGTTATGAGGAGCTTTGTCAGATGGTGAGTAATCTCGTAATGGTTGCAAAAGCCTCACAAGAGGTAAGCTCCTTGGTGTTGCAAGTAATGGAGCAGACTAAAGTCGTGGTGGCCGAGATGTCCAAGATGAACCAGCATCATGTGGATCACATTTCTGCAACGCAAGAAATGGTACATGCTGTGCTGGCACTCCTCCACAAATTTAATGCCGGGCCAAGCGAAACCCCCGTATCATCTGACGATTCACAATAGTAAGGTGACGCCACCCTCCGGGTAGCGCTGTATGTTTTTTTTTGATAATTAAGTGAAAACCCTGTCCGAAATTTCCATTGATGTAATGCACGCTTCCTAGCGGGTGGTCATCCTATTGACATGACTTTTGTGTATTTGTGAGTTTGTGTGTTTTGTCCATAGTAGGCTAGTACCGCTCGATAATCTGAATCAACTACTGGAATGGAACGTTATCCTACTTAACTACGATTTAATTTAGTTTTTCATGATGGATCTCCACTTTTGGTCTACGAATGACAACACTTAGTTGATGCATGTTAAATCCGAAAATGCGATATACTCTAGTGTGGCAATATCAATCATGGCATCATGCCAGCAGTTGACCTCCTGAAATGTGAATGTATGTCACCCTGTCCCTCACCTTGTATTGTTAAGAAATTAATAATATTAGCCAGGCGCAGGCACAGTACCTAAGTTATTGTATTCCGCATACTGTTGGCTTGGTTCGGTTTGTTACGACCAGTAATTAAGGAGAAGGTTAGATGACGAAACAATCAGAATTTTGGATATTTGTTTGGGTGAATGTTCGGATAGTGTTTTTCGTTTATTATGTGCTTGGGTAAGAGTGCACATCTTCTTGCTGGACGACGGACTGTTTTTGGCTTTTGGTATTCCAGGCAAGTGGATGTACTTGAACTTTGATCCTGGTTAGTAATACATAAGGCTCTGAAAGAAAAAAAAGGGACTCGATAGAACCGTGACTATGCCCCTGCAACTAGGGGTGTGTTCTTCTTCTCCCATATTCTACACAAGCTGCTTAGTTCCATCAGTAAAACCAATAGTCGTGAACCCACTACTTGCTACAATAAACAGTCAGGCGGTTCCTTTGCTACAAAGGTACACACTATCGTCTTAAACCAGTGAGCTCTTCTGATAAAAATCCAGATCGTCATGGTTGCATATTCGGGGGAAGTTGTAAGAACAGCAAAACATCACCAGTTATGCCAACCAACCAAGAGACTAAGCGCCTAGTAGCAACCAGTTCCACCACTGTCGACGATCCATCTAAAGCTGATTTAGATTCCACTACTACAAAAAGTATAGACAATTACATTTTTTTAATCACACTTGATAAAGTGTAGTAAATTTTTTAATATAACCACTCTATTTAGTTACACGTGTTTATGTAGGACTGTATAATAATAGTTAATGGTATTGCTAAATGTAGGTACAGATATGTTGTACCACCCCATCCAACAACAAACACATAACAACAATCTGCAGCGGAATACACACCTCATCAAATAACTTAACTCGTTGGTGTTACACACCGTTAACCACCCTCGGGGCTAACAAGGCTAATACATATACATTGTACCGGTCTGATGGGCTAAATTCCCGAGCGACTACACATTACTATCCCTTTCCATTAACAACAACAACAACATACACCTTTCAACTATACTGAGTATTTATAAACTGATGCCGATAACAATTTCGGTCTTACTACACCTACTGTATATATACACTTAAATGATTACCCATGTACAGTATCTACCCCGTCCTACTCTCGAACGGCTTCCAGCTCTCTGTACCTGAAATAGGAAAAAAAAGAGAAAGGGTGGCCCCCAAGGGGCTCAGCACCTTTGCTGGTATGGTAATCCCGTAGCCCACATGCTACCGGGCCACGCACAACTAATTGTCGTCTTAGCATGCGATTGATTATATTTAAATCATGCATGCAACTGTAAACACACAACACATAACATTTCGCCTCAATGGGCTCAACAAACGGATAATACACCTTACTTGATATGTCACTCATGGTATTCATTATCCCTAGAGTGTTCCTCCTCTAATGGAGCTACTTCCTTAATAGACGACACTTACCCTTAAATCGGGTTATCCTTAAACGCCTCTTATCACAAACTGGGATTCATTTCCATGATCCACACACTCCATATCTTACAACATATAACATTCCTCATATAACAAAACATAACAACTCTTTCACGTTTCGACGTGCACATGATAACATCGCAATAGGAATTGCATTACTATAACATCACATAACATAACGGGAACGGTCCTCTTAGGAACCGACCCAAACATAGTTAATTCACTAGTGAGCCTAGAGAATGGTGTCACCCTCATGGTAAGCTCGTTATACAATAACAACACTCATTACCGTCCTAATAGTCGGACGAGTAACTTAAGTTAAGATGGTACGGGTTTGGAGGCCCGAACACAACACACAAACACATGTTCCCCCTAAACCGATCATAAGTCAGAATAGCTAAGCTTTGGAATAAGCTAATGGGAGATCATAACCCATGAGGAAAACAACCATAACAAAGAGAAGGGTAAGGCTAAGAAGGATACCCTCTCCCAAACAACGCGCGACCGGCCAAACCAGATTCCTCTCCACTGTTAGTACATACTTACTTTAGATATTAGTTAGAACCCCACTATGGAGTCTATCACATCTACACACGTACAGTACAACTGGGTTAAACATACAAGGGAGATCCCTACATTCAATAACAACATCACATAATCAACTCACGCATAGCCGTGGTTAGAACGCCCCATGGTTCGGGTCGTTTAATCCGAATACCGAACTCTCATGTGATCCTAGACTCAGTTAACTAAGGTTAACACTGCCGAGGTTAAAAGGTATCGGAGTTAACACGCACATATGAATTACTGTAAAACTAATTACATGGTTTATCTACAATGTGGCAAACATACAGAAAAAACACATTGGCATACAAGCGGTTAATCCGGTAGACCAGGTTGCAAGAAAACCATACCTGTCACCGGAGTCCACTTTATCGTGTCCACTATGTTCCTCGAGCAATTCTCAAACAACTGATAACATTACACGTACTTTTATTAACATCGGGGTAACATGTTTGTTTTAAAGTCTAATGCTTATAACTTACCCCCGTTAACTTAGTTAAATAACTTGACATTTTTAACTTGTTTTACTCTCACATTTTAATACAACTTTTCACCCACTTAATTGTCATTAAAACTCACCTAACATGTCCTTAACAACTTTATAACATCATTACCTATCAATCCCCATAACATATCATTTTATAACCATAAACAACATTTTTGGTCCGACCGACCTTACCGACCTTGCACAAGGTCGGTCCATTCCAGAACACTTTACCGTCAAAATTTTCTACTCCGACCGACCTTGTAAGTTCGGTCGCATGTTCGGTCGATTCCAGAAACTTAATCCGTACAGAAAATACAAGCCCGACCGACCTTGCAAGTCCGGTCCCTAAGGTCGGTCCATTCCAGAAACTAATTCTCGCAGGGTAAACTGGGCTCCACCGACCTTGGCAAGTTCGGTCGCAAGGTCGGTCTGCCCCAGACCTTTATTTCCCCTTGCCCATTTAACTCCAAACTTCACCTCATATCCTAATATGTTCTAACATCATTTGGCACCTTTAATCCTTCATACAACATCCATAAAAACTCATTTTATAACTCCTTAAACACTTACTCCCTTCTTACCATTTTCATACCTTAAACAACATTTTTAGAGTGGTCCGGGACTTGGTCCTTACCTTAAGTCCCGGACCAATACTTACAGAGACTCTCTCGGCTGTTTTTAATAGGGTGGTCCGGGACCTTGTACTCACCCCAAGTCCCGGACCAAGACAGTTTTCCAACTCTCGGCCTGTTTTTCATGTATGGTCCGGGACCTCTTCCAATACCTAAGTCCCGGACCTCTGTAACAGAATCCCAAATTTGGCAATTTCAAGTCTTGTTTCATCTATTCTCTTCATCCACAGATTACCCAACCTCATACATGAACTTAGGCATATTCTAATACCCAAACTATCACTTTGATTCACCTTTAAACATGGTCCAATTTGTCACTCATTTTTCTTATAAATCTCTTAACACTTCCTAGTTCACCAAAACTCATTTAAAACACTTTGAACTCCTTATACATTTTCCAAATTTTGCCATAACTTCTCTTGTATATTCTCACATCCAAACACTTAGGTTTTTACCTTATTTCATTCAAGAACACCTAAAACCATCAAGAACACCATCACACACAAGACTTCACCAAATTTACACTACATCACAATATAGTGCACAATTTAAATTGCTTGGCACTTAGGCCCTTAAATAACATGGCTCTTAGGCCCTTAAATTGCATAAACCATAAACACTGAATTTCCACAATATATATGCCTTTGACCTGCAAATACATACAACAAGACATATGTTCTTTTACTAGTCTCTTGAGAACACTTTACTAAGTCATTCACCATTTGCTCTTTAGGTAGTTTTAACAAGCATTATAAGCTCATTTCTCCTAAGGCATTAAACAACATTAGGTTAGTATATTTACCTCTTTTCCAAACAACTTCTTTCTTGTTTCCTTACAAAACCGGTAAAGTATTTGATTCTTTGTCAACTACTACACAATATACAAACATTGAAATGAGTATACGAGCTTTAAGCTTCATCTCATTGTAAACCCTAGGTTTACATTGTTTCAAAAACATTAATGTAGTTGTTTTACCTTGATCTTTGAAGAGAGTTTGAATATCTATGAAGAGAGGACTCCACCTAGTCCATGAAAGGTTGGAATGAAGCTAGAACAAAGTCACACCAAGAGCACCATTAATGTGCAATTTCGGTCAAGGCAAAAACATGAAGGAAACTTTATTTTTCTTTGAGATTCCTTACCTAGAAGCAAAGAAGAGTAATAATATGTAGAAACACAAGCTCAAGCTCCATCAATGGTGGAACTCCATGGCACCGAAATGGAGCTCTTGGAATTTTGAAAGGATAGAATTGAAGAGCTTGATGAGACAAAGGGAATGGTGGTGTTTGTTTTTTATTTGGTTAAGTGAGCTAGGAAATATTGGCAATGGAAGATGGCATTTTGTGCTGTTGCTGTAGCATCACCGTGAGAACAGAAAGAAGAGAGGTAGAAGAGAGCTTAGAGGCGTGTGAAATGAAGGAGGAAGGGAGAAATGAAGATAAGTTCTACTTTTAGAAGATATTAAGTAGTAAAGTAGAATAGTACTTTACTTTATAAGCTTTACTTTACTTATTTGATTTGTTTTACATATTGGTGACTCACACCTTGAAAAACCGGCCCCCATATAGTTAGAAGGGTATAATAGTCTTTGTTGACCAATTTAATTACTTATAACAATATATGTTACAAACTAGCTTATAAAAGTTACTATTCATGAAACAAGGCACATTGTTGTGAAATTTTTTATTTCCCATTGATATAGACTTCCAAATGTGATACTATATAGTACACATGTTAATTAAAGAGTAATGATGGACATTTAGCCATTCAAAACTCATTCACAAGACAATTTTTCAAAAACGTGCTTTAAGACTCCTTAAAGCACATTTTGTGTTTTAACTTGTTTTCAAGCTTGGTTTTCTTTGGTAATTTCTTTAATATGTTCATTAACATATTTATAAGATATAGGTATGACCATTAGGTCTTATACAAATTTATCCCAAGCCTAGAGCACTTTTTAGCCCATATTGACCTTAAGGTATTTATTTATGTTTTGTTTGGTTCCAATGTCTACCAAGGTTCCCTAAGGACTTAATTAGCCCTATTAAATCCTAATTGAATATTATTAAGTCTTGGTAGGCTCTTTGGGTCCTAACCAAGTTCACTCCAAGCTTAGAGCATGTTTTTGCTCAAACTATGTTTTAGTGCTTTATTGCATTTACTATGGTTTAAATTGTTCACTGATGTTTCTAAGGCACTTTTTAGCCTTTACATACCATAGTTTGATATTTAAACCACATATCAAGGTTTGGGGTATTTCAATCTACCCCCCTTAAAGAACTTCGTCCTCGAAGTTTACACTTCCCTCACATCTTGGATTAGAATACGGGGATTACTTATAGAGATAAAGCTTCCATAACCAAACACACTTTACATCACAACCTCGGACTTAATGGTTCGGGCAACACATTCACATCCACACATAACATAACATATTCACATGATAACCTCGGACTCAATGGTCCGGGTATCTTAACAACATTTACACATACATAACAACCCTTAAACTCTCTGGTCTTGGGTAACATAACAACATTTAGACACATAGGTCTTAATAGCATACACTTTAGGAACTCAAAGTCAAAATAACATTTATTACATATACCACACAACATGTCATAGCATGTATAGCAATCAAAAATATCTTTGATATACACTGTGATCCCGCAGAACCCGGTCGCGATGGACACCTTCTGGTCCCCGTTCCTTTGGGAGATCAAAACATTCACTTAAATTTTTTTTACATATATACTTCTCATGTCACCAGTCCGAAGACAAAGGCTCATGTGTCCTCAGCTCGTGAGCAAGTACTACAAAAATATTCTTTACTAGGTTAAGTATATAAGAGAATCCTTTATTCAAAATATTAATCGATTGTTTGAAAACACCAATTGAAAATCCTTTTGAAAACACAACACAACTCTAAGTCCAACTTATGCTCTTTGCTTCTTTTCTTAGCGTGGTTATTTGTGACCACTTATAGGGAACTTCAAGAGTCATCCAACCCTGATGTGATCAGCATCAGTGTTGAACTATCCTTCCACCCCAATTTGTGTTCGGCTTCCCTTGATCGCATGCAAATCAAGTTCCACTTCCCACTTCATTTTCAAGCATCAAATAAATCACTCATTTCCAATTTTCTATCTTTTAAATCATTCTAGTCATGATCATAACATCTCCAAGGGATAGAACTCCGTCTATTAGTTACCTCCATTTACTTAATCTTGTTACCTAGGGAACCTTATCCTCATTAGGTTTTATGTCGGTCTCATGCCCCTTCATAAATCACAACACTGTATATATATATATATTTTATCAAAATACAATACATGGTTTACATTTATACACCGTCGGGGTTTTGTTCCCCGGGAGTTTCTCTACTCCCCACACTTGTATTATCACACACAATTGTTAACAAATACACACACTTATCACAATGGTATTCGCATCTTCTGTGCGCAATTACCACAATTAAACCATGAATGAATGCGTATGTTTACGTAACACACACACCAATCATCAAAACAAATTATTTTGTGCCATGCACAACATAGGTCACGTACACTTGTACGGTAATACACACTAAGTGTGTCATGCACAACATAGGTGACGTACACTTGTACGGTAATACACACTAAGTGGTTTTGCGCTCTACCCCCTTAAAAGGGATTACGCCCACGTAATCAATCACTAAACATTGGCTTAAAATGTTCTGCCATCGTGAAGTGTTTTAACTTCCACGCGGTCTATTATACAATGCATTCTGATTAGAGGATCTTAACCATATTGGCGGTTTAGTTCCTAAACCAAGAATTCTCAATGGAGTTTGCTTTAACTCTTAACTGGTTTCGGTTCTGGCCTGTGAGGCTTCTTGGCATTAATAATTAGCCATTCACTCATGTTCACCATGTACATTCAACACTTGAATCACTGGCTCACTAGTTTCTGCTGCGAAACTCTAATAACTGTAGAGCTTAATTGCCCCATTTGTTATTCTTACTGTATTGTACATCCCCAATTGTCACCTTCATCTTGGTAACAATGGTTTCTCATCCGACGCGTGGTATCTCTTACCGTTAGTGAATTCGGTGAGTTATAAACTTTCTATCCACTTCCATAACAATTTACTGTGTATACAGTTATATATTTCACAATGATTGACTTGTTCCCTTCTGACTTACTGTCGGTTGAGATTGAGCTATTACCTAGTGTGTAGTGCTCTCTCAGCTATTTACAACATTTGGGGTATAATCCATGCCGATATTTGGTAGTTAGTGCTACTGTAGTCACTTACTGTTAATCATGTCTCCACATTTGGTTTTGTACAAGTATCCTTTCATTGGTGCGATCTTGCATTTCCTATGCATCGGTCATTATAGCGTTACTCTACCACAATTAACATTTCCCCAAATCCTAGCTATCCCACTCGATCATTACTGCACAAGTGCAATACCAAAACACTCAGTCATACAGAGTGCAGAGGCGTAAACTCTTGACAGTAAATCCCTTATGCGATTGCAGTAGGAATTCACACTGAGTTCCTCATCACATAGTACCTACCACTGGCTTATTGCCCAGTCTGTTTAACATCACTTATCTTGCATCTCCACTGAGTTTAACTCTTAACTGGTCTTATCTGCCACATTATCGTTTAACAATACTTATACAACGGTCGCTTACTGCGCACCGTGCTTATTGTATAACATAACACTAACTTACATGGTACTTACTGTCACATTAACTTCCACACACATACTACTAAGCTAACTGCTCTCTTTCAATAATAACATCGTCCATCCTTAACATATTTCTTGAGCTTGGTTCACATAACTACCGCTCCTGCGGTAGTGGTTCGTTTACCACTCTATTTACTTGTATAACATAAAGTCCTTCCATCGATCAAACTCACATAACATATCCTGCTTGTGGCTTATAAGCCTTATTATCTTGAGCTGCGCTCGTTGTAAGCTGTCCACATTCATTTATTTCTCTGTGCAACATTTCATGATTTGGATATTATATTGGGCTCCATGACAAGGTTGTTGCAACACGTTTCCTTTTATGGAATGCCCCCTTAGGATTGTCAGTCCGTCTCCTGACAATTTTATGTCTAAACTGGGTGTTAGTTTCAACCCTCGTGTTACTATCACGTCATCTTGTTCAATTATCGTTGATGCAAACACCCTTCAATGATCGCTTCTGGGTGTTGCTAAGTCATGTCATTATATCTGGTTCGCACTTATTGGTATATTGAGTTAGCCACGCCGTTTGCGTTTTTAACTGGCTTATTATCTCCTCCTGTGAAGATCAACATTTCCTGGTAGTGTAGGTACTCATTCTGGGAGTTTCATCCCGTTCATTGCACATTAATGTGTCCACATTAGGCATCTGCCTTGCCATGCACAGGCTGGGTCTCCTTTCCAGCTATCATGTTTATCCCTAAGGATCCTTAAGACGTATACGATGTCTTTACATTATAGTTAGTGCACTTCGCACCTCCTGAGTCTTAAGCATTTCCTTGAAAGGAATTCACTAATTCCTTTAGTCTCGTTAACTTAAATGGGTTCCTTTACTTCAACCATTCATGGTTATCCTTAGCTATTGTTTGACTTATACTGCTGACCGTAGAACGGAGTCGACTACTTCCCGTATTCCGGACTCTACTCGTATACATATGTGGGGTACCATACTGATACATTACTACTTACCCAACTAACCCATAAATAGGTCTGTCAGGCCCACAAGCTCCCATCGGAGTGCGGTCGTCCCACATTCAAGTTGGTACACTCGTAGTGTCCGTCACACGCCTAGGTGAAGTATTCTGTTGTCAACTCCCTTATATTGTCCCGTGACAATATTCATTCCTTGCTTCCCGAACTTAATCGAGGGAAAGTTTATCCATTGTTGAATTCTTATCAACTGCCCTTGGTTTTACTGGTTTGGTTTAGAAGAAGGTTAGAAAGAAGTATTGGTTTGAAAGAAAATCTGGTTTTGAAGGAAAAGAGTTGAAATAAATATGAGTTTGAAAGAAAAATTTTCATGGTTTCACAATGCCTTCTTGCTTTAACCAAGTCTAGCTTCTTGTTGACTGGTGTACTTTCGATTACAGTGGTTAGGCTAACGGGCCCTCCCACTGTTATGATGATCACAGTTAACTTCGTGGTACTTTACTAAGTACTTTGTATTTATTATAAATTTCCCGAACAGCCCTGTTATAGCAGCACTTGCTATAGCAAGTGCGCCATGCTAACTGGCTATCGGTTTAACACATACCGGTTGTGGTATTGTTTTTACCCGCACCATCATCAGTGGCCTTGTTGGCCCTCACTAATCTTACTGTCTTGATAATAACTCCTCTAGGTGACTTCTCACTGTCTTCAAATGATAATTATCAACTGGGGTGTCTCCCATTCTTGGAGTTCCCTTTTACTTAGTATTGTTTCCTCTTCGTAGCCTGTTCCACGCATTTGTCGTGGTTACTGAGACTTGTCTCTTGTTTGGGTACTACGTTGTAGTTCCTTAGTTGGTTGGTATACCGTTGGTGTATTATTTAACAACTGTGGTTCCGTAGACACTTGTCTCGGGGTTCATTATTCCACTTCTTGCCTGTTGCACGGTTGGTGCGTTGCAAGCTGGTTGTTCTCGACTGCTCAGCATGTCGACCCAAGTTGCCGGAAATTTTATTCTCTTATACACAAAATTCTTCATTCTTCGCTATTAAATATGGTTAACAATGTTCAGATGGAAATCGTCTCCGGGATTCCCAGTTTTCGGGATCTACCGTATGACAGGTTCTCCGTACCTTTAGAGGTATTTAATAACAGCCAGATCGGGTATTCCCGAGTAAGAGTGGACTTCCATCTCTCTGGCGTTGTTGCCCAAGTTATAAAACAGGGATTGTGGAGGGTGGGATGGATATTGTAGGTTTCCAGTACACACTGGAAATTCCTATCTAGCGTATCTCTCACGCTATCACTCAACCCTTAACACAAAGTACTTAAATCCTAACTCGGTACTTCCTAAGCTCGATAATTCAGTCATCAGAGCGATACTTCGCTCTGATAGCACTTTTTGTAACACCCCATCCAACAACAAACACATAACAACAATCTGCAGCGGAATACACACCTCATCAAATAACTTAACTCGTTGGTGTTACACGCTGTTAACCACCCTCGTGGCTAACAAGGCTAATACATATACATTGTACCGGTCTGATGGGCTAAATTCCCGAGCGACTACACATTACTATCCCTTTCCATTAACAACAACAACAACATACACCTTTCAACTATACCGAGTATTTATAAACTGATGGCGATAACAATTTCGGTCTTACTACACCTACTGTATATATACACTTAAATGATTACCCATGTACAGTGTCTACCCGTCCTACTCTCGAACGGCTTCCAGCTCTCTGTACCTGAAATAGGAAAAAAAAGAGAAAGGGTGGCCCCCAAGGGGCTCAGCACCTTTGCTGGTATGGTAATCCCGCAGCCCACATGCTACCGGGCCACGCACAACTAATTGTCGTCTTAGCATGCGATTGATTATATTTAAATCATGCATGCAACTGTAAACACACAACACATAACATTTCGCCTCAATGGGCTCAACAAACGGATAATACACCTTACTTGATATGTCACTCATGGTATTCATTATCCCTAGAGTGTTCCTCCTCTAATGGAGCTACTTGATATGTCACTCATGGTATTCATTATCCCTAGAGTGTTCCTCCTCTAATGGAGCTACTTCCTTAATAGACGACACTTACCCTTAAATCGGGTTATCCTTAAACGCCTCTTATCACAAACTGGGATTCATTTCCATGATCCACACACTCCATATCTTACAACATATAACATTCCTCACATAACAAAACATAACAACTCTTTCACGTTTCGACGTGCACATGATAACATCGCAATAGGAATTGCATTACTATAACATCACATAACATAACGGGAACGGTCCTCTTAGGAACCGACCCAAACATAGTTAATTCACTGTGAGCCTAGAGAATGGTGTCACCTCATGGTAAGTCGTGACAATAACAACAACACTCATTACCGTCCTAATAGTCGGACGAGTAACTTAAGTTAAGATGGTACGGGTTTGGAGGCTCGAACACACCACACAAACACATGTTCCCCCTAAACCGATCATAAGTTAGAATAGCTAAGCTTTGGAATAAGCTAATGGGAGATCCTAACCCGTGAGGGAAACAACCATAACAAGAGAAGGTAAGGCTAAGAAGGATACCCTTCCCAAAAAACGCGCGACCGGCCAAACCGGATTCCTCACCACTGTTAGTACATACTTACTTTAGATATTAGTTAGAACCCCACTGTGGAGTCTATCACATCTACACACGTACAGTATTACAACTGGGTTAAACATACAAGGGAGATCCCTACATTCATACACAACATCACATAATCACTCACGCATAGCAGTGGTTAGAACGCCCCATGGTTCGGGTCGTTAATCCGAATACCGAACTCTCATGTGATCCTAGACTCAGTTAACTAAGGTTAACACTGCCGAGGTTAAAAGGTATCGGAGTAGAACATGCCACATATATGAATTACTGTAAACTCATTACATGGTTTATCTTACAACGTGGCAAACATACAGAAAAACACATTGGCATACAAGCCGGTGTAATCCGGTAGGACACAGGTTGCAAAAAACCATACCTGTCACCGGAGTCCACTTTATCGTGTCCACTTATGTTCCTCGAGCAATTCTCGAACAACTGATAACATTACACGTACTTTATTAACATCGGGGTAACATGTTGTGTTTTAAAGTCTAATGCTTATAACTTACCCCCGTTAACTTAGTTAATAACTTGACATTTTTAACTTGTTTTACTCTCACATTTTAATACAACTTTTCACCCACTTAATTGTCATTAAAACTCACCTAACATGTCCTTAACAACTTTATAACATCATTACCTATCAATCCCCATCATTAATATCATTTTATAACCATAAACAACATTTTGGTCCGACCGACCTTACCGACCGACCTTGCACCAAGGTCGGTCCATTCCAGAACACTTTACCGTCAAAATTTTCTACTCCGACCGACCTTGTAAGTTCGGTCGCATGTTCGTCGATTCCAGAAACTTAATCCGTACAGAAAATACAAGCCCGACCGACCTTGCAAGTCCGGTCCCCAAGGTCGGTCCATTCCAAAAACTAATTCTCACAGGGTAAACTGGGCTCCACCGACCTTGGCAAGTTCGGTCGCAAGGTCGGTCTGCCCCAGACCTTTATTTCCCCTTGCCCATTTAACTCCAACTTCACCTCAATATCCTAATATGTTCTAACATCATTTGGCACCTTTAATCCTTCATACAACATCCATAAAAACTCATTTTATAACTCCTTAAACACTTACTCCCTTCTTACCATTTTCATACCTTAAACAACATTTTTAGAGTGGTCCGGGACTTGGTCCTTACCTTAAGTCCCGGACCAATACTTACAGAGACTCTCAGCTGTTTTTAATGGGGTGGTCCGGGACCTTGTACTCACCCCAAGTCCCGGACCAAGACAGTTTTTCCAACTCTCGGCTGTTTTTCATGTATGGTCCGGGACCTCTTCCAATACCTAAGTCCCGGACCTCTGTAACAGAATCCCAAATTGACAATTTCAAGTCTTTTCATCTATTCTCTTCATCCACAGATTACCCAACCTCATACATGAACTTAGGCATATTCTAATACCCAAAATATCACTTTGATTCACCTTTAAACATTGTCCAATTGTCACTCATTTTTCTTATAAATCTCTTAACACTTCCTAGTTCACCAAAACTCATTTAAAACACTTTGAACTCCTTATACATTTTCCAATTTTGCCATAACTTCTCTTGTATATTCTCACATCCAAACACTTAGGTTTTTACCTTATTTCATTCAAGAACACCTAAAACCATCAGAACACCATCACACACAAGACTTCACCAAATTTTACACTACATCACAATATAGTGCACAATTTAAATTGCTTGGCACTTATGCCCTTAAATAACATGGCTCTTAGGCCCTTAAATTGCATAAACCATAAACACTGAATTTCCACAATATATATGCCTTTGACCTGCAAATACATACAACAAGACATAGTTCTTTACTAGTCTCTTGAGAAACTTTACTAAGTCATTCACCATTTGCTCTTTAGGTAGTTTAACAAGCATTATAAGCTCATTTCTCCTAAGGCATTAAACAACATTAGGTTAGTATATTTACCTCTTTTCCAAACAACTCTTTTCTTGTTTCCTTACAAAACCGGTAAAGTATTTGATTCTTTGTCAACTACTACACAATATACAAACATTGAAATGAGTATACAAGCTTTAAGCTTCATCTCATTGTAAACCCTAGGTTTACATTGTTTCAAAAACATTAATGTAGTTGTTTACCTTGATCTTTGAAGAGAGTTTGAATCTATGAAGAGAGGACTCCACCTAGTCCATGAAAGGTTGGAATGAAGCTAGAACAAAGTCACACCAAGAGCACCATTAATGTGCATTTCGGTCAAGGCAAAAACATGAAGGAAACTTGATTTTTCTTTGAGATTCCTTACCTAGAAGAAAAGGAGAGTACTAATATGTAGAAACACAAGCTCAAGCTCCATCAATGGTGGAACTCCATGGCACCGAAATGGAGCTCTTGGAATTTTGAAAGGATAGAATTGAAGAGCTTGATGAGACAAAGAGAATGGTGGTGTTGTTTGATTTGGTTAAGTGAGCTAGGAAATATTGGCAATGGAAGATGGCATTTGGTGCTGTTGCTGTAGCATCATCGTGAGAACAGAAAGAAGAGAGGTAGAAGAGAGCTTAGAGGCGTGTGAATGAAGGAGGAAGGGAGAAATGAAGATAAGTTCTATTTAGAAGATATTAAGTAGTAAAGTAGAATAGTACTTTACTTTATAAGCTTTACTTTATTATTTGATTTCTTTTACATAGTGGTGACTCACACCTTGAAAACTGGCCCCCTATAGTTAGAAGGGTATAATAGTCTTTGTTGACCAATTTAATTACTTATAACATATATGTTAAAAAGCTTATAAAAGTTACTATTCATGAAAACAAGGCACATTGTTTTGAAATTTTGATTTCCCATTGATATAGACTTCCAAATGTGATACTATATAGTACACATGTTAATTAAAGAGTAATGATGGACATTAGCCATTCAAAACTCATTACAAGACAATTTTTCAAAAACGTGCTTTAAGATCCTTAAAGCACATTTTGTGTTTTAACTTGTTTCAAGCTTGGTTTTCTTGGTAATTGATTTAATATGTTCATTAACATTTATAAGATATAGGTATGACCATTAGGTCTTATACAAATTTATCCCAAGCTTAGAGCACTTTTTAGCCCATATTGACCTTAAGGTATTATTTATGTTTTGTTTGGTTCCAATGTCTACCAAGGTTCCCTAAGGACTTAATTAGCCCTATTAAATCCTAATTGAATATGATAAGTCTTGGTAGGCTCTTTGGGTCCTAACAAGTTCACTCCAAGCTTAGAGCATGTTTTTGCTCAAACTATGTTTTAGTGCTTTATTGCATTTACTATGGTTTAAATTGTTCACTGATGTTTCTAAGGCATTTTTTAGCCTTTACATACCATAGTTTGATATTTAAACCACATATCAAGGTTTGGGGTATTTCATATGTATATATAAAATATAAAGATCTCTAATATCTGTACATCTATTATGAAGACACTTATAACTGAAGCAATTCATTTTCAACATTTTATTTGTGTATAAAATTTGAACTTAAAAGTGTGGGAATATAACAATTATGTAGTAGTGCTCCTTCAACGGAAGAAGGCAAGACATGTTAAACTAATTAACTCCATCGTCGCCTCAATCACCATCCTCATTCTGATACCGTTGGAGGTTTTTTTATTGATAAGTGGGGTAGGTTTTGAATCCAGGACCAATTTTTCAAACTAACCGTAATTAACTTTCTAAACCAAGTGTTTCATGGACACTAATCTTCTACTTATGTGTTTTTTTAAATATATATTTCGTTTAAATCGTCCATGTGAATTAGGTCCGGAATCCTACATTGACACATTATAACAACTTCATTAAACGTGACTTCTCACGTTAAACCAATGATGATGTGGAAACAGAGAGTGAGAGAGATAAAATATGATTTATTTCTCCGTTACGGGACGCTTTATAAAGAATCGTTATATCGGACGAGAATTTGACGACTACAGGGAAACGTCGTTTTAGTCTATAAATAACGGTTGTAGAGAAACGTCTTTTATAAAATGAATATAAAGTACGATTGCACGTTGTAAGCGTTTTTAAAGTCTCCCGCGCCTACCATTTCTCAAAAAAAAAAGTCTCCCGCGCCTGATTGTTTTTTGCTTGACTTTAAAAAACGACTTACTGTGACCGACTTACAGACAGCAGAACGCGTTCAGGAGCGGTAGTAGTAGTTGTACACAAACCAACATTATCTGCATTTTCGAAGCGCTCTGTTACGTGCACATATCTAGGGTAGGTTTGTAACCGCCGTTTGATGAATCGACGTTGCTATACAATCAAATGGCGGTCGCTGCGTATTACCAACCCCTACTCCGTACCAAAAGACAATAAACACGTAAACGAGGGGCGTCATAGCACATAACCCAGAATTACCTCGATGTGTGTTGTTTTCAACAGAGGGGTTTGTTTGTCAGCAACCAAATCTGAAGAACAAATAGTATTCTATTGCATAACGTTCCGAACATGGTAAATGGATGGACAAGTATTGTTTGCGTGGCCAACGTTCTACTATTGCTACTTACTGCAAGAATTTGTGAAAATGTGAGTATTATTACAGTTGCTTTTATTAATCATGGTAGTCAATATGTACTAAAATCTGATTAATACTGCTTTTGTTTAAGCATATTAAATTGGTCACGCTGCGCATGTAAACAATCGGTTCAGAGTAAATGAAATTCACATCATCCAGTCATTGCAAGTCAATATGCAGGTAAGCACAGATTTATGGTTTCCGGGACTCAGCAGGACCCTGAAGGGCCTGAACGACTAATATACACGAAACTCAAGACTACTGTGGTTTTAGACATATGCCGATTATTTATCAGCACACCCTGACTTCTCGTTTAACGCATTGGACAACGGTCGTTGTGAGAAAAAATGTGACTTATTTCTAAAATGAGCAGACTAAGCAAGACACATACGGACATAGAGACAGAGATGTGTTCAATCGGTACAAATCATATATGCGTAGTAATATATAATGCTAACAACTACAACACTCTCTACTTACATACAAATATAGCCGAGACTCATGCACGAAACTAAAAAACCTCCGCCCTACTTGCCCGTTACCCTATTCGAACGTCTATTCCTTCTCTTCGAGTTCTTCGCCTTTTTTTATCTTCTGCCTCGGTCGCTGTCGACGATGCTTCAACTATGTGATCCTTCAACAAGTTCTGAGGCTGTAACAGCAGAACAACAGCGATTCTTTCTCGATGGTAAGAAAGAGCATCCTTACGTGTCCAACCAGACCAATGTGATCTGTCAGGTACCATACGTTTGGTAAAAGGATAGGTAATTCTCCATGAGCCTCATGCAGTGGACACCGCAGCTCACACCATCGTTCTGTTCGAACAACGTGGTTATATCCCACTTCCACTCTGTCACCGAACTATCGACTATTTGATGATGTATGAGCCAGCACAATACATTCTTAATCTACAATGTACGTGAGACAATGGAAGCCTTCAGGGTATGAGTAAAGATATAAGTTCAGGGAGTACACATGTGATAATAGTAACTGATACATAATCGGCAGACAATATTACCAAGACCATGGCATGTGTCTTGACGTTGTTGAATCGTCTTTGTGCGTTGCCTAAGGTGTCCAACCACTGGTGACGTCTATGAACCATGTTCACAACAACAAGTACATAGTGCGCATCGTACAGCGCCGGAAATACAAACTGTACGTTGAAAAACATTGCAGCACGAAAGGCATGCAGTAGTCAATCGCCCACTTCAGGATCACACATAAAGACTGAAGGGGTCTTAAGGCCTTTAACTTACATATTTACACTTTCTTATTGCGTTGATGCTGCCAATTCCAATACATCTGGTGAAGCTGTCAAATTGTTTTAAAAAATGTTTATCATCACACGATGAGTCTTTTTGGACAGATGCCTGTGGCTGGAACGAAGACAATGGTTAAATGATAATCCAGCATTATGGAACACAACAGTAATCTGCGGATGAGCTGTAGTACACAGATCGTGGCTTACTGTCATGAGTTTTTTTCCAGAATAAATTTTTTGGCTTGGAAGCCAGGTCCAGCGGTATGCATAGCACACATTTCACACGTTAGCACACGTATCAATCGACAAGGGACAACATCTAGGCAACCAAACAAGCAACACTCACGACCGGCGTCGGGTCGGGGCCCGACCAGCCTAACCGAACCACCCTTGTGCCACAAGCATGACTAAGGGTGGTCTTGAACCACCCCACGGTGAGTTCCCTCATCCTCACATCCCTTTGCCCAAAGGCATGGATGTGCGGAGCACTCCACTGAATGAACACCTTCCCTAGTGGAGCAACCCCAGTGCCAAGCACCTTCGGTAGGGACGCACTAGCGTGGGCAACGATGTGCACTCACCACCACCCGGACCATCTCGGCCATGCCGGACACAAGTCCCAACTTAGTGCGTCGCCCCTCGCACTCCCGCACTTGCCCATGTGCCGAACCAGTCATACGACAAGCGCACGCTGGTACCCGAGCTAGAGATAGTGGGACATGTCTAAAGACATGTTCTAGGCACTCTTGTGACTAGCGGGTGCTCTCCAGGCACCCCGGGGGGGGGGACTCACGGCTAGTTCACCTAGCCACCGGTGAGGACTGCATGGGCCCAACACCGCCAAGGAGTCCCAGCGTCCCGACATCCCCCATTCATGGGTATAACATAGCCTTTGAGGCCCTCGGGCACTTAGGTGCCCAGCCGGGACACAGCCGTGTAGGCTGCCTGGGGGACAGGCCAGGCAGAAACTAACCAGCCCCTAAAGAGGTTAATGTACCTTTCAGGCCAGACCAGACCCAGACATGCCCCTTTGCAGCCAAAACCAGGCATAGTCTAGAAATACTTAAAAAATTCACTAAAATCAGATGCAAGCTCCAATTGCCACGAAACATTGCCAATATCTCTTATTAATCAAGGGTGACCTTTGGTCTTCTTGGGTCCTCAGCAAAGTTGTCAAAGTCCCACACGTTTTGAGCCAACTTCATATCGGCTGCATCACGGTGCCTGCGGCAGTGCCCAGGGTGCCTGCGGCAGTGCCCAGGGTTCCTGCGGCAGTGCCCAGGGTTCCTGCGGCATCAGGCACGGGGTTCCCCGGACAAAGTCTAGGTGCCTGCGACACCACAGTTGTGCTCACAAGGCACACACAAGGTTCGCGCGGCATCGGCTGCGCACAACAAGGGTCGTGTGCCCTCGGCAACACGCCCTAAGGCCCAACCCTCAGGCCAACCCCAAAGGGTTGGGCCATGTCCTGTAACACCCCCGAATAAACATCCAGTAGTACAACAAGCTCCTAGCCTTAATATAAGACAACTATGCAGCGGAATAAACTCCATTCGGGTGTCATAGACGCCAACCACCCACGTGGTTGACACGACCACTCTTCCGACACCAAGTTACGGTCTGCATGACTGGAAACAGCCCTCAATACAAACTCATAAACAATACCTAGTACAATTCCCAATTACTGAGTGTCTACAACAAAATTACCAAATCATAAACTAAGAATTACATCTCGGGTTTAGTATCAACCCATATATTACCCATACTACTACAAACTTAAAAGTCATGCCCTGATGGACTACCCCCACGGTAGCCATCCCGCCTACGCTCCGTTATCATCCGGCACAATACCTGAAAAAAAAAATTGGGTGTAAAGGACTCAGCAAACTACGCTGAATATGAACGTGTGTAGCCCGTATGTTACCGGGCCACACGAC
Source organism: Limonium bicolor (assembly GCA_023374045.1). NCBI lineage: Eukaryota > Viridiplantae > Streptophyta > Magnoliopsida > Caryophyllales > Plumbaginaceae > Limonium > Limonium bicolor. Next base: position 51,532,208 of record CM041781.1, read on the forward strand.
TACTTGGTCGAATATTATTAAGTCAATTTACATGCTAAGATAAAGCAGTAAAACACACCACATTACAACATAGTATCATACACACTTAAGGGTAGTAACACATTAGCAACAACAACCAAGCACAACAAGCTGCTAGTATCACAACAACAATCATGTACATAATAAAACGTGTGCATAGGCATGTAATACCCATGATCCTCACTATGGGATCGTACGAGCGTTGTGTGTTTTCATTTCTTTTCTCTTGTTCCCTTAAAGTGTATTTCCTTTCTCTTTCCTTGCACCAGGTCTGGGAATGTAATTTAGATCCCGTGACCATCTCATGCAGGTGCTAATCATTCCCTTTTTTTTAAGGGTTACTTATGAATTCTCTTATCACCACCATTTGGAGTACATCTTGTCCATAGCCAATCCTCCATTCCCGGATAGCTCTTTCTCACTCTGTTGTTTTTAAATGTTACTGGCCATTGCCCCGGATACCAAGGGTCCGTCTCCCTATTCCTTTTCCATGTTACTAGCCTCTGCTCCGGATACAAAGGGTCCGTCTTCCTATGCCTCTTAATGCTCTGGTCTCTACCCCGGATACAAAGGGTCCGTCTCCCTATTCCTTTTAATGCTCTGGTCTCTACCCCGGATATGAAGGGTCCATCTCCCTATTCCTTTTTATGCTCTGGTCGTTACCCCGGATACGAAGGGTCCGTCTCCCTATTCCTTTCAACATCATTGGCCTCTACCCCGGATACAAAGGGTCCGTCTCCCTATTCCTCTTTATTTTATTGGTCTTTACCCCAGATACGAAGGGTCCGTCTCCCTATTCGTTCTTAACGACTATTGGCTTCTCAACATCATTGATAGTTCGACACCATAGTGGGTGTCATTAGAGGTCCTCTATAGTTAAGAGGAGTTTTCTCTTTATGTAGTTCCTTTGTTTGTTTACGAAGTTCATTGTGTTTCATCTCAAGGTTTCATCAACGAGAAGGGACTACACTACTGTGTGCGCGCAAGCAGTATGCACAATAATAGCAAGCAGGTAAGCAAGGAAGATAATCAATCCATTCACATGCCTTACACAAGCTCACAACCGACAAATAAGCACGGTAAAACAAACATCCGTTTTCATGCATTAATCTTAGGGTCATAAACAAACAAGGCACACAGCACACAAGCCGTGTTACACGGCAACATACGAACCACACATGTCCATACCTTATTCAGTAGTACGGGTTGTCTCACACTCGGAGTCCCGGTCGGAGTTCGCTACGGCCCTAGTGTTAAGTAAAACAATGTGTCAGTTTATCATTTCATGTGATGACACTTTATATCGGGTGTTATTTCCTAGGTGTGTAGTCAAATGCTTAGCTTACATTAACCCTTAGAACTTCCCATGTATTAATTCTAGGCTTTTCTTACTCCTAGGACATTCACATCTTTATTTTACCCGTTAACTAAGCCCTTTTTCCTTAGTTAATGTTTTAAAGCGTCTTAAGCGCTAGTAATGTAACAAGTTTACATAAAATAGATGTAACTTGTCTAATGTGTATTCCCTCCTTAGATAAATAGGTGAGCAAAGTTTTAATCTTCGATTAATGATAATATAGGCCATAGAATATCCCTAAAACCCATTTATACAGGAGTCCCGAAATTTATGAACCTGCCCCATAGTTTCGGTATTGAATCACTCTTAACCTCTTATTTAATGGATTAATGGTGGCTTACTTCATCCCAAAATGTTTCATCAACTATTTAGGTATATTAGCACTGGTTTGGGTTCATTATTGAACTAGAATCACCCTCGTAACACAGTTATACAGAAGTTACACATTACTGAGATCTGAAACAGCAACTATATCTTTCTTCTGGTTTTCTCCCTTCTTCTCTGATCATTTCGATTTCCATCCTGTTCTAATTGTTTACCACCTCTCTTAAGTGTAGCATCTGAGGTTTAAATTGATTACCAACCACTGCCAACACCCGTATAGCTTCTGTAAAAGTTACACAGAAATATGCACATATGATGATCTGAAGGTAAAACAGAACCGATGCATTCTTGTCTTTGTTCTTCCTTTTGATTTGTTAATCTGTCTACTAACTTCCCCAAGGAGTTTTCCCACATGTTTAAGTGTTTTAGCAAGGCTTTAACCCCAAAACCAACTCAAAACAACATTGATAATACCTCTGAAAATTCAGTTTACCGAAACTGGTATACTGCAGGAACTGAAAAACTAATTTTTGTACAGCTCCTTTTTAAGCTTCCTTTTTGGTTTAATCAGTCCCCAATTCCACCCAAAATTTTTACCCATCTAGCTATATGTATTAGGAAGAGTTTGAACTTAAAAACCACTCAACACAAGGCTGTTACACTTCTGAAAGTTTATTTTACAGAAACACAACTTGCTGAAAACTGAAACCGTTGGTTTCTGTAAGCTCCTCTTCCAGCTTTGTTTCGGGTTATAGATCAGTCTCCAATTTCCCTCCATAGTTTTACCCAACTAACCAAGGGTATTAAGAAGATTTTGAACTCAAAAACAACTCAAAACCAAGCTGTTAACTCAATTAAATCTTTGTTATACAGAGCCCCAAAGACTGAAAAAAAAAACTGCAACACCAATCAATGCATTACTTCTTTAGCCTTCCTTTTCTGTTCATTAACCTGCCCTCTAATTCCACTCAACGTTTTTACCCAAGTAGCTAGGTGCATCAGGAAGGTTTTGAACTTAACAACAACTCAAGAAGAGGCTTCTAACACTACTGGAAGTGTATTATACAGAACCAAAAAAAAAACTGATGCACAACTGCAACACTTAACTAGGTAGCTCCTCTTCTATCTTCCTTGTCTATTCACGAGTTGATTTTTTTTTCTATCCTTCCCAAAACGCTGACTCAGTTACATATGTGTTTACTAATTAGGCCGGTTCAATAGTCTTAATTCACTTGCATTGCAGTTATACAGAGGCAATGATTATAGCAAGAACCTGAAATCGAAACTGCATGTTTCTTCCTCACTCATTTCTTTAGTTGGTAGTTAACTGACTCCTAGGTTCCCAAATGAGTATACCAACTCATTTCACCCACTTTTCAATGTTTGAGTTCATTCTTAATCCACCCTAACACTCCTAACGCCTCTAACACTCACTTATACAGAACAGCCACCAAGGTTTCAACCCAGAACCTTCGAACCTTCTGCTGTTGTTTAAGCATCTCACAACCAGATTTTTTTTTAAACCACTACTAGTTCATTTGTCTTGGATTGGGTTTACAAGTTATCAGTATTACTCATGAGTTCCTCAAACCAGTTCCCGGCAGATTAACTTCTTTAACCTGCTGTTTAGCCTACTAAACAGTTAGTATATTAGATTGACACGCACAAGATTATTAACACTTTATTATCCCTAAAACTCCTCACTTGTTTCAGTATTAACCTTTCTTGACCTGAAGCGTTTCAAAACCCACAGTTAAAGTTACCAGTTCGCCAGTATCTCACTCCCACAGCGCACACAATTTCTCAGTTCATGGTTAACAGGTTTATCGAGAAACTTCAACCAGATTTTCACACTAAATTAACATAGTTTTAGTTACAGTTTTGGATTACAACCTTTGCTTCTTTGAGGTTGTTCTTCTGGATAGATCCTGGTGCTCCTTCAGTAGCTTTTCGCACCTAGATAAAGCCAAGGGTCAAGGTAAGTTGTTATTCATTTCGGACTTAGATATTCAGAGTCATAATGCCAATGTCCTCGGCAGCTTCTTACCTTGATTAGGAGCTGAATTTTTCCTGGGGTTTGTTTTGGCTTATTCTTGGAGAGTTTTACCTAGGGGATACACACACATGAGCAGATGAGAAACAGTGAGTCATTTCATCAAGCTTTTGGACACACAACAGAAGAAGCGGGAGGACTTAAGCGACCAGAATTTTCTGGTTTCATGATCTTACCCTTTAAGAGTTCTTGGGGTAGATTTTGTTTCAGAATTTCCAGAAACCATACAGGCAAGCTTTTATGCTAGATTCACGCATGATAAATGCAGAAGGTTAGATAGACTTAAGCAGGAATTCTCGGGCAGAAACAACAGAGGAAGGAAAAGCAAAAATGAAGAAGGTTAGATCTGGAGTATTACCTTACTGTCTATTGGTGAGAAATCGTAGGAGTACTGGTTCGCCTATTTCCAGAGATCCTACTAGGAGTGGCATGCAAGTCTCTTGCGTGAGAAATGCAGACGGTTAGAGGAAACTTGAGTGAGGATATATTTTTTTTGAACCGAATCACAGAGGAAAGGAAACAGACAGGGAAGGAGACGAGTCAGCTACCCATTTACCTTGCCATCACGCCACTTTGCTCCAGATTTTTCAGAGGTCGAAACGTTTGTTTCTGGACATGCATGAGCGGAAATGGAGGGCTTCACTTTTCAGATCACAAGTACGGAATTGACAGGTAACAGAGGGGCATCTTCAACCAAGAACTCATGAGCATTCGAAGAGAAACCTTGGGGAAGGAAAGTCTTCCCATGCGACGGTAGTTGAGAGAGGTTCAAAATCCTGCTCTGCACTTGTACTCATTGGGAAGCAACTTGCGGAAGAAATGAAAGATTGTGTGTGCTAGAAACCGGGACTCACACACATGAGAGGAAGGGAACACGGGTCTGGAAAGCAGAGAAAGCAATTGCTAGTGGGTGGAAGTTTCAGTAAAGAATTCGTGGGAGTTTGTAAAAAAAATACAGACTCATATTCTCATGCTGGTCGCTTGACTTCTCTTACTGAAAGTAGGGAATTTGTGTACGTGATAAGGGGAGAAGGGATTCGATGCTACAGAGGATTGTTTGTTGCTGTTTATTTGTAGTCACTTAGTAGACGTATTACTAATTCTAATTCGGTGGTATCTCTTACTGAATTCGAGCATTGCTCAACCGGTTAAAGTGTTCGGGACGGGTACGAGAGATACGGGGTTTGAATCCTAGTGGGAGCAAATCCCCTTTTCCTTTTCCCCCCCTTTTTTTTATATGCTATATACATGTTTATTTATATACATTAGCGACTATATAATATGTCGCGTTATTAATGGTATACGTTGCTAGTCATTTATACGTACATGTATATTTACATACGTAAGACCATATAATATATTGCGTTATATTTATTTATTTATTGTTACCAAGTTATGCGACGTTATCATTTTTATTACAACGTTACAATATCGTAACGTTACGTACCTGTAGTTTTTGTACAAGTACGTGACTATATTAATATATAACGTCGTCGCGCGTTCGGATTGTTCGTACGTTATTTTATGTCCGAATTACAAAACGCGTTGTGATTTTATGAGTTTAAATGTTCAGGGGTGTTTCAATGGCACTTGCACAAGGCATACCAATTTAATTTTCCATCACATGCATCTAGACAAGGCAACGACAAGGCATGCCACAGCTGTCAAGCTGCTTGCCCAAAAATATTCGTGACACTTACCATGTATACAGGCAAGAATAGGCACTCGATCAAATTGTTCGAAGACACAATACGGTTGACGTAGTACACAAAGGTGTTGACAACGTTTGAGTTTACCCAAGATTCATCATTCAACGTCAAGATGTCAGCCTGTGACAGTTCAGTGATACCATCCCGAAATACACACATATTCCTGCGAAACATGATTGTATAACAATTCATCAGTAAGATATTAATCGAACAATGCTATTAGAACTTGATGTTATTGAGTGTGGCAGCTTACGCCGGGTCGTCAGTGACGGCTCCCCTCACGTACTTGACAATTTTATACTACAGCTCACTCAACTTCATCGCTGTACGCTTAGTGGTGGTAGAGACATACGGCGAGCGGACATGGCATCGTTTTTTCACTTGCCTAGGCAGCATCGGATAGGGAGTGTCACCCTTTTGACTTTTCCTTGGAGAACCGTTAGTCAGATTGATTAGTTTACCTCTGGTTGTCAGATCTAGGGTATACGATGACACCAAAGTCTCCCACTGCTGATCCTTCTGACCTCCGGCCGGTTCATTTATATCGACAACACGCTCGTCTTCCTCTTGGTGTGGTTCGTCTGCCTTCCCTACACCATCACCATCCGCCGCCGTCGCTACCTGACAGCCACCGGCACCCCCATTCATTCTTAAATCAACCGTACCCTCTATGCCATCCGCACCTTTAGGTTCCTGACCAACATCACCCCCCGCCATTATTGGTATATCTTCTGCCTTCCCTTTGCCATCCGCCTCCTCCACTACCTCCTCGTGATGTACCAGACCCACATCCACGCCCTCATGTGTTGTCATATCTTCTAAGCCCTCTATACCATCGGCCACTTTGGCTTCATGACCAACATGGCCGTCCGCCATTAGGGGTATACCTTCTGCCTCGGTGATGCCATCCACCTCCTCCGCTAAGTCCTCCCCCGCTACCAGATCCACGTCCACGCCCTCTTGCATTGTCACATCTTCTGTACCCTCCGCTGGGGGTATGTCTTCTTCCTTGCCATTCCGATCCACCTCCTCCGCCACACAATCCGCCTTCCCTCTACCATCCGCCTCCTCCCCTTTCTGGCCAACTCGCTCATGCCCGCACGTTTCAACATCTCCATCCTCCATGCAATCTGCACCATTCACTTCCTGCAATATATCATCATGCTCCCCCTCTTGGCATATTGTTTCTGCTTTACCTCCAGCATCCGTCTCCACCGCTACGTTCTGCAATTTTAAACCGCATGCTGGATGATCAGTCCTAGAAACATCTAAACACCCTCGATTGACTCTTGACAACACAAAAAATATTACCAGATCAATATCAGAACGTATCCTCAGAAAAGACCCATAGACAGTGTTTCCGCTGTCATCATCATATAGCCGTTGAACAGAAACTCTCTCGGTGGTATTACTAATAGTCAAACACCAGCACCCACGTTGCCAAAAACAATATAAAACATCTGCATTTTCATTCTAGCCTATGCGATGACGGAGTACATAGTTTGTCAACATTAATTATAGAAGGGTCATAAATAATACCTGCCCTGTCTTAGTCCTCTTGGTGCTTTCATGTTTCTGCATGGTGCTCCCGTTATCACATGCCTTCCTCTTACCTACACCTGGTGATCCAGTAGCTGCCGCAGGAACAGCCTCTCCCTCAGCGCTAACATCATCACTTGCACGATTGAGCTTGAGTATGTTTATTCAGTATCATCGCCCTTCGGGTCAATACGGCGATTTGGGCCATACATTCATGATGTGCTGCAGCTGCCTGCGTATTACCATTATTAAATATAAGGGTATCCACTAAAACTCGTAAACACCCAATGGCAGAATTTTTTTCACCTCTGATGCAGTCATAGCAAGCATTTCATTGTCAGAAAGCTCATGACCGGTATACTGTTTTGGTGGTGCCACCAGTTTTAAGCTTCAGTGAAAATGGATGGCCACGACTAGTGGAAGGGTATATGACCCGACAGCTGCATATTTCAGCAGTTGTTTCAAACCTCGTAACTTCTCTGCTACTGCTTCTTTCGTCCAACGGCCGCAGGAAGGGACAATATTACATGAGATTTCATCTTCAACCATAAGGCAGTCTAGAAAATGAATCTGGGGTAATACAACGGTATAAGAGCAGGTATAAATAATAATAACTTATTTTGAACGACTGTAACTTACGAACAGAAAGTGGATATCCCCTCTGATCAAAGGGCTTGCATCATTGGAACCAACATATTTGTCGACGAATTTTTCCAGACAACTGTGTAACACATCTGACACGTGCTTACACCAGTCGTAGTTTGTGATGTGATCAAGGTCATACATGAACTCTGCGTAATTAATGTTAACCTGACTAGCAGACACAGGGCACAGAAGAACGCCCAAGGCATAAAGCACAAACATCCTAGCAATGTTTTCAGGATCCCGTTCACGACCCATATTATAACCAAATCCCTGCCTTTGGCAAATAAAGCGCTGGTGACATGCAGACCTAGCTCTTTAGCAAGTTGCTTGGATCTACTAGTACTACCAACCAACCTGATTGGCATACTACCAGAGGGTAAACCGTACACCCTTTTCACATCATCAGGTCCCACGGTCAGCACCTTTCTGTCACCCAAACGGAACGACCTTGATTTCTTATCATATAGAGGTAGAACACTCTCCATAAATCCCCGGTCCAATCGTGTTAGATTGACCTTCGTCAACCCAATAAAACCAATCTGACGTAGAATTTCCCTCACAGCGGAAGGTATTGATCCACGGAATGCATCGTCTAACATATCAACAAACTTCTTTGGTGAGCATCTGTTCTGGAAGCTGTAAGCGGGGACATTAGCACCCTCATGTTTTCTTTTACGGTGCAAACTAACTTCCTCCTGTATAGGGCCATGATGATGCACTACCTTAGTCGGCTTCTCCTCTCTATCCCCGACAGCTTTGGATGTAAAACTACGACCCATTTAATTAAGTGAACCTGAATGGTTTGATTATACAGTACAACGCATCAACCTTAAAGCAAAAATTGAAATCACACACCAGACTACCAGTAGATGAACAATAGATAAACAATCAAACACTTAGGATGTATAGTCAATTATCCACGGCCATATATATGGTGTTAAATGCGAAACGCACTAGAAGGAATGCTGAACGTATTTCAGCAAGCAGCGAAATCAATAAGGATATGTAGTATTCATATTTGCCGAAGAAACATAATAGACAGGAGGGTAACAATTGCAAATTCAAGGGTCGGGGAAGCATACAGTACTCAATCAACTGCTACTACAGGTTCTAGATGGTTCAGTCAGGGAAAAAAAAACAAAGTGCAAATTCAAGATCAGGAAATAAGAAATAAAGTGTTGTACATACCTGATTGGTGATACCTAATCTGAATGCGAAAATGCAACGGCCGCCACAGACTGACGAGTGAAGATTTAAAAGGGTAACTGAGAGACAAACTACGACGACTAGGTGGAATTTCGTTGAATAAGACAGACAACACAACGGGACATAAGTAACAGGGTTCGGGAAACAACGGTTAGAGCAAAGAAAGAGACGTCAGTAACCGGAGAGTAGAAAATCGGTGAAAAGAGGAAAAGATGGAGAAGTGAAAATCAAAAGTTGGGGGCACCATTAATGTTCCTTCGGCGGGGTGGGTGGTTGGCTCGATGGGGGACGGGCGGGCAGTGGAGTGGGCGGGTAGCAATGGGATGGGCTTGGACATGGGCGGGTATGGGCGGGCATTGAGAAGCACGTGAGCGTTGAGTTTAATATATGAACGATTTTACCGTCATACCCCTGAAAACGTCCGCATGATTATGGACCGTATGATGATTTTTGCTGATTTTTGATGACGTCAGCACGTGATCTGACGGCCTAAATTAGCGATGTCACCGGGACATCGATTTTTGTGATGTCACTTGAGCCGCTTCGTTCTGCTTGACACCCTCCAGTTGAAGAGACAGCTCTTGCTTAATCTGATTATCTGTCAATGAGGAAGCATTTTGATTATACGCCTCTTTCAGAGTGATTAGGCTTGCAGCTTCAGAGTTTTTGAAGCATTAGTGATTAGTTCTATGTTAACATCAGAGCCTTTCCAAGATGGGTTTAGCATCAGAGCATGATCAAAACTGACCTTGATTGGATCATTTAGTCTGTTTAGCATCTTGTTGCCATTTTGATTATTGTCGGTGAGTAAAACTGTGTTTCTGCATCTACACTGTCTTATTTTCTTCATTGTTGTACAAATACTCATCATTATATAAAACAGTATTTTGTTAAGATTTCGCTCTCAACCATTTCATTATCTAAAAACGTACTTTAGATTGGCATAAAAAATTAATTTTTGTACTCTTCATGTGCTAATGATACGTAAATGAAAATTACTTTTGTAGCATTTTTTTTTCAAATCTAAAAGCTCAAATAGGGCAATTCAATTGCACCAAATGTGATATCAAACGGAGTAATAACAGTGAAATGCACTAATGGAAGGATATCAAATAGTGCAATATATCATTTTGCTCCTGTTGTTGTATATTTATTAGTGTAATTTTTTAAGGTTTGCCCTTTTTGTGTGTAGCAGGGTGTAGCATATTTATGCACCAAGTGGTGCAATGTCCTTAATGCCCTATTTGTAAATATCAAACAGTGCAAGAAATACATTTTGCACCAAGAGTTAACTATCAAACAGTGCAACAAATACATTTCGTACCAATAGTTAACTATCAAATGGTGCAACCGTGCAAGCAATAGACTTTGCACCAATAGTTAACTATCAAATGGTGCAAGAAATAGACTTTGCACCAATAGTTAATTATCAAATGGTGCAGTATCATGCAAGAAATAGACTGCACCAATTGTTAACTAGTAGAAGGAGATCAAACGGGGCAATAAAATAACTTGCACTATTTGATATTGCTCAAACGGTGCAACAAAATAATTCGCACCCTTTGCTATTGATCAAACGGAGCAACCAAGCAAACATGCACTAATAGACTAGAATCAATTAGTGCAGTATCAAAGTGCATTGTTTGTGTTTCATCAATTGGTGCAAGTGATCTTTGCACCCATAGAGCTTTTCAAATGGTGCACCCTAAAATGTTGCCCCAATGTCTTGTTGGTGCACATCTATAGGTGCTACCTTGGAGCAACATTAAATTGCACCGATTATCTTATTGGTGTAAAATACTGATCTGTTAGGGCAACAAAAAATTGCCCCAATTGCACTTATATGTTGTATACATAATATAACAAAGACAATTGTTTTAACTTACTAAAACTGATTTGAACAGTTGTATTTGGTAGTATTAATTACAGTTGTTATTTGGTTGTATTAGATAACTGTTAAATAATAGTTGTATAAAGTGTTAAACCCCTATTAAACTGGAACTGATACAACTGTTATTAACAGTTATCTTATGACTTAAAAGTAGTTGTTATAGGCTTATTTTGTAAGAATGAAATTTAAGTGCAAGGCAAAGTTTCTCTTAGCTATTACTGAAAAAGTAATTGACGAAACCTCAAAAAAATAAAAGACAGCTTAACATAGAGCGAAAGTATTCTTAAACCTTTGATGTGCATGACGGATAGGACGAACAACATCCGCATCAATGCAAGAACAGCCTTGTTGCTGAAATGAGAGGTGAGTTGGTCACAAAAACCCTTCCTTCTCTCTCTTTCTATCAAAAGCGTCTCCAACATACAGATCGAAGATCACAAGTGCTAGTGCATAGCAGCATTTAAATCCCAGAAATTCTATTTGCCAACTAAGCACCATGAATTAATTTTTTAAACTTCTCATTGTTACTTCGAGTCAATTATTTCACTTTCCATTTAAAACTTTATTATGCCTTGTAGTTTTATTGCCATGACCAATGTTTTGTATTCAATGTGAGAATTGGTGGAAGCAAGTGCTTTTGTCTTATTTCTAGCCGAATGAAGTTCATAAAAACTTTCGGCACTACAAACTTTGAACGGATAGATCTTATTATCTATTATTGATTATCTAATTCAAAAACTATGCATGTGTTTCTAGGTTATTATAATTGGACCAGCCGATACTTCTATACTTTAGCATGTATAATAATGAGGATTTATCGGTTATTTACTATAAGAGTTTCCTTTGATCTTAATGTTCTCTTTGTTCCTAATATGTCACACTATGTATATGTGTTTGTCGTTATGATTTTCTTTTATGATGCACTAGGAGTAGGTTTGTAACAATTACAACTTTTTAAAAATGTTATATCAACACTTTTGATTTGTAATGGGGGTGGTATCTTTTTCCTTGAATAATTTTTCTAAAGAATCAATTCAGACACTTAAGTTGTCACACTCTTTCTTGTTGACAATTTCACTTATTTAAGTAGATCGCAAAGCTACTTAACCATATCCTTTCCTTTTTTCATATCAGATAAGCAGTCATCTAATTGAGCATGATAATGTGAGCTCTGAAGAACATATATGCTTACAATTTGATTGAGTTTAAAATCCAGATTCTGGAACCTGAGAATATGGTGTTCCATGGAATATAGATTCTTATTGCCTCATTCTCGTTACCTAGAACAAAGAACATACATGTTCTGTCTCGTCATTCTTGCACCAAGAACATGAAACATACTCCTCTTCTTCATTCTCTTTACTCACGGCAGTTTGCAATCCAAACCGTGAATGAACAACATACATCTGCAATCTTCTCATTTCTCATACTCTCGATAATTTTACACATCACCAGCGAACAAAAAAGATACAGCTCCTTCCCATCTCATTCTCTTTATTCACGGTAATTTACAACCTAAGCTGGTGAAACAACACACGTGCTCTGCAGTTCATCTTCTTCACTCACGCTACATGCCCCACCTGTTATGCCCCAGATTTTTTTTAACTATACCTTCCTTCTGATTCGTAAAGCGAGTTCGTATTAATCTTCAATCTTATATTAGCATGTCGATGACATTCTTCTATTTGTTATTTTGTTTGCTCGAGGGAAGGGCTACAGATGTCATCTTTGTTTTGTCAGTGATTAAGAAGCTAGGAAATAAAATTCCCTTTTTATTATTTACTAACTTTCTTTCCTTATTTCCTAATCTTGATCAATTATTCCCCTCCCCTCATCTCTCATTGACAGTTCTCTCGACATTCTCTTCGCGTTCAACTTCTCCTCCTGTTGCCCATTCTCTTCTTCATTCTCTCATCCCTACAATTCAATTGTGTGTTGGTTCGTTGCTCGAGTCCGTGAGAGCTCTAATCGAGGGTTTCAAGTTCTGATTGTTGTTTCTTCGCTTCCCTCTCCGGCGTGGTCTCCTCCCAATTTTGATCGAGTGTTCGTGGTTTGAGTAGAGATTCAAGCAGTGATTCGAGGAGAGCGTTTCGTAGAGTCCGTAGAGATACCTTTGCTTCGAATGTGAGGTAGGTGGTAGACAGATTCGGATGTGTGTGTTCACCCATGGGGATTTCTGGTTTCGTTCGTTTTCCGTATATGTTTATTTGACTCTCTGATCTGTGGTGATTTTTGTTGGTTTCTGGTTTACGTTTCTATGTGTTAAGACCCCTGGAAGTGTATTTGATTTGCGTATTTTGTTACGAGAAACTCTGTATATTTCAATGGAGTTTTGGAACTGCCTCTGTTGCGTCTTCGATCTTGCAGATTTTGCCGTGTCCGGACTTGCGCTAGGACATGTAAGTCCGGACGTAGGTGTGGACGCCTCTGAAATTCCTGTGTTTTTGTTGAGTCCGAAATCCGTCAGGACATGGAAGTCCGGACGGAATGCGAGGATGAATTCCGGATTTCCCTTCCCTTGTGTCCGAACATGTAAGTTCGGACACAAGTTCGGACATGTTTTTACGGATTTTCGGACTCTGTCCGGACTGTAGGGCCGGACAGAAGTCCGGACGCTGCTTGGATTTCAAACTGACATGCGTCTGGACTTATAAGTCCTGATACATGTTCGGACGTGTTGTATTTTGAGGTCTGATATGCGTCCGGATTTGTAAGTCCGGACACCTCTGCTTTGTGTCACGGCATGCGTCCGAACTTGTAGGTTCGGACACATGTCCGGACATGCCTCTGCTTTCACATAACTTTTTTGTTTGAGCTCTGTTTTGAGTGTTTGCGGTGTTGGATTCCTCTCAGTGTCTACTATCTGTTTTGATATGTTTTAGCACATGTGTAGGTGTATTTTCGAATTGAAAGTCTCGATAAGCTCTGTAAACTCTTATTTGCTTTGAAAGTGTGCTTCGGCTTCTTACTTCAGTTGATCTTCTGTATTTTGCTAGTCTTGGTTTAAGACTTCCGTTTCAGTAATGATTTCAATTCTAGATGTGTTTAAAGCCTTGTGCCTTGGTGGTTGTGCTTCACAACACCTTCTGTTCTGTTTTGATTGACATTTTTTGGGGACCTAGTTTGTTCATTCTGAGCCGTGGAAGGCTGGGTTGATCTTTCCCGTAGCATGCTATGTAGACGTCTATCTGAGTGTTGGGTCATTCCCATTTCCCTTCTGTGGGACCGACGGGTCCTTTGGTCTTCGGGTCATTTCTGCGTTGTCGAGGGATTTGTTAGATTCATGGGTCTTCGATCCTTTTTGAGTGTTGTGTTCGGTGCTAGTGTCCCATCTCTGTTTATAAGTGATCTATTTTGTCCGTTTCTGAATTCTGACAGACTGTTGTTTGCTTTCTGTCATCTAAAAGTTTCCGGTTTACTAAGTGATCTATTTCTTTCTGCTATGTCTGTATTTGACTTGAGACGGTCTGTTGTGTGCTTTCCTTCTTCTAAGAAGTCTCTGATTTGCAAAGCTTCTGCCTTCTGATTTGCCTTCTGCTACTCCTTCTGATTTGACATCACTTGGCTTGTTCTGCTTTTGACCTTGTATGTTTAAAAGACTTCCGCTACGACCTCTGCTTCTGATTCTGTTAAGCTTCTGTTTGTGTTTAAGCTTCTGACTTTACTAAGCTTTTGTTTCTGCCTTCTTCCTCCAAGACCTCTGTTTCTGATTTCGCTATGCTTTCGTAAAAAGTATAAATGTATGTTCAGTATTAGTTTTGGGTATGCTCAGCTAATGAAATTTATCACTGCTGAGCTATAGTTTGGCTCACCCCTATTTCCATCTGATTTGCAGGTTTCAGCTCTTGGCTGGAGTCTTCCGCTTCTCGTTTTGTGTTGCTTTTGGATTTGTATTGGTAATGCCAGCTTAGTGGCCCTCTGTATTTATTTAGCTTCCGCTCAGTAACTTGTAAAACAAGCTTTGTAATCTACGTTTGATTAATATATGGGTATTTGTTCAGTTTTGGGATCCGCTAGTGTAGCCTTGCATGTTTAGGTAATGAGTGTGCGACGTGTAACGGTCTCTCAACCAAGGTGGTTTTGGGGTCGTTACACCTCCCATGCTTTTATTGCCAAAATTTGGCTTCCAAATCTGTAGGAAACCACATTACTTCATGCAGAAGAGGGGCTTGTGTTGCTCTATGTGTTGATGAAGAAAAGGAGAAGATTTGAGAAGAAAGGTGAGGTGGGTCTAGTCCACCATTGTTGTGTTCTTGAACGAAGCAAGGAATGAAGAAGAAACTCAAGGAAGAAGATGAAGGATATTTTCGTCCAAGATGGAGAGATGAGGGAGGATGAGTGTGCTAGCTTTGTTAAATTGAATGAAGTAGTGAGTCATCAAGTCATGACTTCTAACTTAAGGAAATATCTTCCTAATGCACAAGGTGGCACTAGGCCACTTGATTCCTCTCAAACATTCCGGCCCTATGAAGATATTTAAGGGGTATTTTGGTCACATTATGGTTAATTACATTATTATTCTTAGAATGTTATGAACTTATATGTTGTACATTAGGACTTATTCCATGTGTTAGATTGTGACCAACATGATTACCTTGTCCTAAAGTTTGTTTATTTATGTTTTTGAGTGATTGGTATACTTAATATTCATTATGACTAGTTAAAGTATGTTCTTTGATTCACTCATGATATTGGTGCTCTTAATTCATGTAATGACATGGTACATGTTACATCAACTTTCTTAGTTGATTTCGCCTTATAATTACTCCTACGTTAGTCCAATATAAGGTTTAGACCTTTTTGGACTATGTATATTTACTTATATAAATATGTTTGGAGTTCCATTTTTCCTTAATTCATTAGGGCTCATTAGTCTTCCTAACTCAATGATTAACCCTTAATCATGTGTATAAACCTTAGGGGTATTTCATGTCTAACTAAGTAGCCACTGGAGCTTCATCTTCAATAACAAAAATAGCCTTTGCTTGCTCCTGTGGGTTTCTCTCTGGCTGACTTGGCAATATCCCTGCAAGACGTTGGGCTAGATGCTGTGAAAATCCAGCCATTTGATTCTCCATATCCATATTAAAAAATCCTGATTTGTAACAAACGTATCTAGTTTACTTTCCTGTGCTGAGAATCTTTTTTTAGTTTTGCAACAAATGTAGGAATCAAAGCTTCCAGGTTTGAAGAACTATTGCTAATCTGCTGATGATGGTGAGATTGGTAATATGAGAAATAACTATGATGTTGCCCAGATTTACTGTTGTCAGGCTGGTACCTTTGATTTTTCTGATTACTGTAATTTTTTTGGCCTATTCCCTATGTAATTAATTGTTTCTCCCTATTGTGGTACACATTGACACTAAAATTTCCTTCACACAACTCACAAATATAAGGAGGTGTAAAAGTAGTAGCGGTGTTCAATTAAAGAGTTACCATACTCACCACTTTCTTGAACTGTTTAGTCAGAGCGTCCATCTTGGCTGTAAGAAGAGTGGCCTAATCCACATCATATAAACTGGCTTCCTTCTGCTATAAACCCACTAAAGAGGCTCTTGCACCTCCACTGATTTGCTGAATTGGTTAACGTTTCCAATAACTATTTCATGCAGGTAGTGATCAGCTCTATAAGATTCACCCAGTGCAAGTATCTACCAGATTCGGCTCTGGGGTCTAAGTCTTCATAAAATGATTGCAGAACTACTTTTTTCGCAAGCCATGGTGAGGAACTCTTCTTACAATTCCATTAAACCTCACCCCAAGTCTTAGAAAGAGTCTCGCACCACTGAACAACTTAAATTGGTGATTTCCCCCCTCATGGTCAACATACGGAAGGAGGGAAATACTTTACCATAGCCATTCGCCAGCTCAGTCCAACTGGTGATACTATTGCGCCAAGGAATTCAACCCATTCCACCCCTTGATCTCTAAATGAAACAGAAACAAAGGTGGTCTAGCTACCTCTTTAGACACTAGGGAAGAAAAAGCTCCAACCTTTGCAGAAAAGATGTGAGATCGAAGTTTGGATCCTCTGTGACTGTCCTGCTAAACTGTGGTGCGTTCAAGACCATTGGGATGTAATGAGCCTTAAACTGTCATTCTACTCTCGCCGATAGTGCAGGGATCACTATCGGTGATGAGTCCCTCCACATTCGGACGAGTGTAGTCATTCATCCGTCTCTTCTGGTTGTTTACAACTTCACTCATGTTTGCCTCTTCATGAATAACTAGATGAACTGGTGGCTCTACAGAACAATTATCTTCTTCTCCCTTTGACAACTGATGAAGAACCTCTTCTTTTGTGACTAACTGATTCCAGATTGAGCCCGAGACGGATTTTTCATGCTAATCTCTTAACTTCTAGGTTCAATTCATATTCTGGTTCTCCTGCAGAACGAGTAAAAACCATAAAACAAAAATTAAATAACAATAAAAGTAGAATAACATATTACGCCAAAAAGGAAAAAATTAAATAAAGTGAAATCTCAAAAAATATAATAACTAAACTAAAACAGGAAAAGAATAATAATCAAGCTGCAAAAAACAAAGAAAAATTTATCTAAACAAAATTAAACTAATAATATATGAATACTAGAAACAAAAAAAATAATATAAACCTAAACCAAATGCTAATCCAAAAAATAAAATAGCTATAAAAATCAACATTGTAAAACAAACAAAATTCAATATCAAACCTTTATAACTATTAAACAAACTAACATAAAACAAATAAAGATAAATAGAATAAAGAATAAACTAAATAACTATGCCTCCTCGACAATGGTGCCAAAAACTTGTATGGGTTAAAACCTAATACAACAAATGTATCTGTCTATCGTAGCTAGTTTTCCTAAAGTACCCCTTCAAGTTATCGATCCAACGAAGGCAGTGTCTAGTTTATTCTCAATTCTAATCTAACTAATAAATTGATGAATCAAATAACAGGAAAATTGGGGGGTTTGTTGCATAAAGTAAATAAACTATAATAAAAACAATTAAAGTTGATCTTCTTAACAATTCTAACAAGGAATCCTGGTTTACTACTTCCCCCTAGCTCTTCGATTTCCCTTCCTGAGAATTTTCCTAATTCTAGATTGCAACCTCAGATCTAAAGTAATCTATTCCTGGTCCGCCGCAAAATAGACTCTTACTAGCAATTCCTAAATCCAAACTCTCATTACGAACTTATTAATAAACTAGTAGCGTTCACAATTCATCTGGTTTTTAGTCAGCTAATCCCAAGGAATTATCGTCGCAAGTTTCACTGGTAGTATTCCTATGGTCTAATGAACGCCGCAGTTCTAACTTGTAAGCAATTCAAACCAGATAACTTAAGCAATAATAAATCACAAGAGAATTCAATATTAAACAAGGAATAAAACTATAATCTGTATATAATTAATACTCAACACATTAGGAAGAAAAAAAATCATAAACTAAGCTAGAATTCTAAATGACTACTCAGACATGCATAGCAGAAATGGAAACAACAATAAAAGGAACAGAAGACGCCATCAAATCTGTAATGAAGAACCGATGTAGAAACCCTGTCTTCCTTCGCTGTCTTCGATCTCCAATCTTTTGTTTTCTCTCTCTCTTTCTTTGTTGTTCTAGAGGCTAGGGTAGGAAACCATTGAAGATGATTCCTCTCGGTTGAAAAGTATTTGGATTATATACTCTCTACCCTTTAGTGAAACACTTCGTGCGTTCCTTTAGAAGACTGGTCCGGCTTTACATCCGGGTTATATACCCAGACATATCACAAATAATCCTCTGCGCGATAGAAAAGGTTTGGTTCGGGTTTGCGTCTGGGTTTAATACCCGGGCCACTCAATGTAATGTCCAGGCGAGATGAGTTCTATCCGGGTATGGACATATGGGCCGGATAGAATATGTAGACTGTGTAACCTTTCTTCGTAAATGTGGTCCAAAACTATATTGCAAGACACAGATCCAGACCAGGTTGTAAATTAGGCAGAAGGTCACGCTGTAGTGTGGTCTGGGTTTGTAAATCAGGACAAATACACAGACCACTCATGAATCATGGCAGTAGGTATCGCTCGGGGATGGTCCTGGTCTACTAGTCCAGACAAAGACCCAGACCAACTTTAATATACTACAGAAACCTCGTGTTGACTTTTGTTCGATCCCATCTTGATCATTAAGCTCTTGGTACACGTTTATCAACCCTTTCTTCAGCATTTTCACTTCTTTAAGCACTAATCTACAAATAAGGGGAGTTCTCGTATATACCATAAATTAACACATAAGTAAGAGAATTTATCACATAATATACTAAAATAATAATCAAGTTAAACATAGAAATGTGGATAACTTCCGCACTTATCAGAGTACATTCTCATTTTTGTTTTCCGGTTTTAATATAAAGAGGGTGAGAATTTTTGTTGTCTACAGTACTTCTTCTGCATATTATCCATAATCATTCGGATATATTATTGCTCATCCATCTTAGTAGGCATAGTAGCGGCTTTCCTTCTCCATCGATTTTTGAAGTCAAACGTTGATTCAATCCCTGCCTGTCGAGTTCTAGTAAGATCGGCCCTGGTGACTTCGAGATTCTTAGCATACTCATAATGGTGCAAAAAAGTTTCGCAAACTTTATAAGTCTTGCTATTCATTCTCTGGATTACTACTAGAAAACATCGGTTTACCTACATAAATTACCTACGGAATACCGACGAAATACTAACCACACTTTTACCGGCAGAATTTTCCGTAGGTATATATGAAGGAAAAAATATGGGAATACTGGCTCATGATGGTGCGTATATTACCAAAAAATTATCTGCAGATAGATTCCGTAGGTAAATAGGCGAGATGTGGAAAAAAAATATCGATGAAAAATTCCGTAGGTAATTAGATGGGATGTGGAAAAACAATTACCGATGAACACATTCCGTCGGTGTTTACTACATCAAAGTTACCGACGGACATATTTCGTAGGTAAATAGGCGGGCTGTGGAAAAAAAATTACCGACGGACATGTTCCTTCGGTCATTTCTACAGTAAAAGTACCGATAGAATACCTACGATCAGGCCAGAGTCTTATTAATTTAAACACTATCGTTTTATACATATAGATATCGATGAACTTGTACGTCCGTTGGTAATATGCTAAAACTAAAACTCAACATCGCCCAATCTCTCCTTCCTCAGTGTCTACTTTCTTCTTCTGTTTATCTTGAAGAACTCCACCTCTCGAACACAACTGCATAGAAGAACTAGGAGAACTTCATCGTTCTCACGCCATCTCATCAAACTCAAGTTGTTCGATTCTTCGTGGTGCTCGGAGCCGTTATTTGTTGCATCTGTCGTACACCAGAGTGAAGAGGGACTGAAACCCTATGGTAATATACTCAGAACTTATCTTATTCTCTTGCAAATATAAAAATAGAACTTATTTATATCTTTTTATCTCATCTTATTTTTTTCAGTAGTTAGGTGAAATATAGTTGTTGTTTCTAGAGCCATTTCAGAATTTGGCAGTTCAGAATTAGGGTTGGCTGTTGTTTTGAGTGCCAATTCAAATTCCAGGAATGTTGCGGAGCCGGTCATCTGTTGTCTGAACAATATATGAGGTTTCCAGTCTATTTTCATTTGATCGAATGCCTAGGAAAATCGGTCATCTCTTGCTGAACAATATATGAGGTTTTTTTGTGTATTTGCATTTGATTGAATATTCGTGTTGTGTAATATCACTTTGGCATGGAATAGTAAAACAGTAAAAACAATGAGATGAGATGAGATGAGATGTGATGAGGCAATAGGAATCTAGTATTCCATGGAACACAAGATTCTCAGGTTCCTGAATTTGGATTTTAAACTCAATCAAATTGTAAGCATATATGTTCTTCAGAGCTCACATTATCATGGTCAATCAGACGACTGCTTTTCTGATATGACAAAAAGGAAAGGATATGGTTAAGTAGCTTTGCGATCTGCTTAAATAAGTGAAATTGTCAACAAGAAAGAGTGTGACAACTTAAGTGTCTGAATTGATTCTTTAGAAAAATTATTCAAGGAAAAAGATACTACCCCCATTACAAATCAAAAGTGTTGATATAACATTTTTAAAAAGTTGTAATTGTTACAAACCTACTCCTAGTGCACCATAAAAGAAAATCATAACGACAAACACATATACATAATGTGTACATATTAGGAACAAAGAGAACATTAAGATCAAAGGAAACTCTTATAGGAAATAACCGATAAATCCTCATTATTATACATGCTAAAGTATTGAAGTATCGACTGGTCCAATTATAATAACCTAGAAACACATGCATAGTTTTTACATTAGATAATCAATAATAGATAATAAGATCTTGATAGAAACAGAGATATATGTAAACAATGTATTTTCGTGTATTCAGTTGTATTAATCCAGGGTTACAAAGTGTGTATATATATACATGTAAGCACACTGGACTGTGAGATAAATGGGCTGTAACTACAACTGATAATAAATGGGCCTAAGACATATTCTGGGCTTTTATTCCCTCGCGATCCAAACTACAGAGAAGAGGGAGTTTGGAACGATAATCGAAGAACGAGGGAGTCGGGAGAGCCTTGGTCAGTCCGTCGGCGAGTTGTTCCTTGGCCGGAAGATGTGCGATCGTGAAGCTGCCATTTTTTATTCGCTCCCGTACGAAGAAGAAATCAGTCGCGACATGCTTCATCCGTGTGTGAAACACAGGATTCTTCATGAGGTACGTAGCCCCGACGTTATCACATAATAAAGATGGAGCCTTTACGACTGGATAACCTAGTTCCTGAAATAGGTGTAAAATCCATATGGTTTCTGCAGTAGCATTAGCAATTTCTTTGTATTCCGCCTCAGTAGATGATCTTGCTACTGATTGCTGCTTCTTTGAACTCCAGGAAAGGAGTTTGTCGCCACAGAAGATAAGGAAACCAGACGTGGAGAAAACGCGGATGGCGCCCAGAGGAGAACAAGGTATAAAAAAACCCTAATTCTCGTGTTCCATTTAAATACCGCAATAGTCTTTTCACTCCTGCCAAATAAACTATTCTTGGTTCGTGCATGAACTGGCACACCTTGCTGAATGCAAATTGTATGTCTGGTCTTGTTAGAGCAAGATATTGTAGGGAGCCGACAAAACTTCTGTAGTGTGTGATGTCTGGGTATAGCGGTGAGTCTGTAGTGGCTAGGATAACAGTAGGGCTCATGGGGTTAGATATGGGTTTGGAGGTTAACATATTTGTGGATTTGAGGAGTTTTTGTAATATACTGGGTCTGGTTTAGAAGAAGGCCAGATGAGGAACGTGTGGCAGAGACTCCTAGGAAATAGGATAAATCTCCTAAATCCTTGACTGGAAATCGAGCTGAAAGAGTGGCCTTTAGTTTAGTGAGAAGAGAGATATAGGTGCCTGCGATGAGTATATCATCCACGTACACCAGAACATAGGCAGTGTCTCTGTTTCCATGAAATATGAATAATGAGGGATCTTTAGCAGAAGCAGTGAAACCCATATCTAGTAGAGTGGAACTTAGGGTAGAGAACCATGCACGTGGGGATTGCTTGAGCCCATAAAGGGCCTTGTTTAGCTTACAAATATAATGAGGGAAAGTTGCACTGACAAAGTCGGGTGGCTGTTTAACAAAAACCTCTTCTTCAATGTCCCCATTTAAGAAAGCATTTTGAATATCAAGTTGTGTATTGGCCATCCAAGAGAAATAGCCAGAGAGAGAATAACCCTTATAGTCACCACCTTGACCACAGGGTTGTAGGTTTCTATGTAGTCCAGCCCTTCAGTTTGTTTGAAACCTTGGGCCACCAGGCGGGCCTTTCTTCTCTCAATACTGCCAGTGGATGTCTTTTTAGTCTTTAACACCCACTTAACTCCCAAAAAATTAGCCCCTACAGGAGGAGGAACTAGATCCCAAGTTATGTTCCTCATTAGAGCATTGTATTCCTGATTGATTGCATTACACCACTCTGGGTATTTCTAGGCCTGTGTAAAAGTAGGTTCCTCTAGAATAGGTTCAGTAGAGATGGTAGTGAAATTTGCCCATGGAATAGTACCATCAGTTCTCAATAAAGGCTTATAAATGTTGTCCTTAGCTCTAGTAACCATGGGGTGGTTAGGCTGTGTAATAGGCACTGTATGTGGTAGGGAAGAGACTTTCTCATTAGGTGGTGTGGGTATAGAGGTAGAGACAGAGGGAGAATTTGGTTGTGTAGTAGTGGGTTGTGTGGGTATAGAGGTGGAGGTAGAGGGAGAATTTGTTTATGCAATAGTGGGTGAAAAAGTGCTCAGAGTAGAAGAAATGGACAGTATAGGTGTAGCTGTGGATTGTGGGTGTGTGTGGTGGGTATTAGGACTGGGATAGTTTCAGTTGTGGGTGTGGGTAAGATAGGTGTGGTAGTGACATGAGAGTGTTTCATAGGAAAAGAGTGCTCATCAAAAGAGACATCTCTACTGACATAGTATTTCCCACTAAGTAAATAGAGGTAAATATAACCTGTTTGATTAGGGGAGTAACCCAGAAAAATGCAAGGAGAGGATCTGAAAGCAAGTTTGTGAGTATTGTTTGGCCTGAGATTTGGCCAGCATGAGCAACCAAAAACTCTCAGTAAGGTGTAGTTAGGCATAGATTTGAAAAGGATTTCAAAAGGTGAGGAGTATGAGAGAACTTTTGTGGGTGTTCTGTTTGAGAGAAAGACAACAGTCTTGAAGGCAAACATCCAGTAGGTAAAAGGGAAGACCAGAGTGAGCTAGGAGTGCTAACCCCTTGTCTTGAAAAATTCTGTTTCTCACTTCCACTACCCCATTCTGTTGATGGGAGTGAGGGCAGGTAAACTGATGCAAAATGCCAAATTCATCAGTGATAGACTTAAGGGCTTTAAACTCACCACCATTGTCTATCTGAATAGACAAAATAGAGGACCCAAAGAAATTCCTCACAAGTCCAATAAACACATTAAAAAGCTGATAGACATCAGAATTTTTAGCCATGGGAAATAGCCACATAAATTTGGAATAGTCATCCACAATGAGCAGAAAATATCTTATATTATCAACAGATGAAACATAGGAAGGACCCTAAACATCCATATAGACAAGTGCAAAAGGTTTTGTAGAAACAAAAGAACTAGAGTAGTGAGGAAAGGCATGAAGTTTGCCTTGACAATAAGCAGAACAAAAAACATGACTGTTTCTGCCTTGACTAGGTAATCTATGATCAGAAATAACTTTTTGTGTGATGACATTAGAGGGATGGCCCAATCTCTGATGCCAGATGTGGGTAGTAGTCCTAGCTCCTGGCAAGTATGTTGTGTGGTTGAGAGTGGAAGTGGTAGATGGAAGAACATAAACACCCTCTCTAACTGGTCCTTCAAGAATGGTTTTGTGTGTGGCCAAATCCTTCAAGACAAAATGAGTAGAATAAAATTGAAAATAAACATTATTGTACGTGCAAAGTTTCTGAACTGAAATGAGATTCTTATTCAGAGAGGGGCTATGAAAAATGTGCTTTAGCAGTAAGTCACGGTTGGGATGGGAAATTAAACCTGAGCTATAGTTGGTGATAGGGAGGGCAGAACCATCCCCTAGAGCAACATTATCAGGACCAGTGTAGTCTGTGGCAGTGAGATTCATGCGAGAGAAATCTCCTGTGAAGTGCTGTGAGGCACCAGTGTCAGGTAACCACTCTGAGGGAGTGTAGTTGGAGGTGACATTAGCAGTAAATGATGAGGGTGGTGGTGGTTGATGAGACTGACTGTAGCGGTAGTAACAAACAGCTGCCACATGGCCCTTCTTCTAGCAAATCTGACAAGAAGGCCTGGTATCAGGCTGGCCATTAAAGAGAGTAGATCCTTTTCCAGAACTGTTGTTCTGTCCAGTGGAATATTGGTGCTGATTACCACGTCCCCTTCCTCTTGAATGATAAGAAGGTTGCTGAGACGATTGTGAGTAATAGTTTTTAGAATTGTTTCCTCGTCCTTTTCCATATGATTTGTTCTTAGAAGAACCATAAGTGCTATTTGCTTCTGTGGCATTTAAGCAAACACTTGTTGCTAACACAGAATCATAATCATCCGGCAGCCCTTTAAGAATAAAACTCTGAAATTCCATGTTAGACACAACATGTCCTGTAACTACCAGAGAGGAGCAAAGAGATCTAGCCCGATTAAAATAGCTAGTTATGTCTTCATCGCCCTTCTTACTGAGATTAGCAAGTTTCAAATGTAACTGACCAATACAAGCAGCAGTTTGAGCAGCAAATGTGTTGTGTAATTCTTCCCAAACCGAAGCAGAATCAGGTAGATCTAGCACTTGGCTTGCAATTTGGGGTGATAGAGAGACTATAAGATGGATCCACTTTGCGTGATCCGGATTTGGATTATTATCCACAAAGGGGGGGGGACAAGGGTGGGATCTATCAAGATATTTGTAGAGGTCATTTCCCTTTAGAAATGGTAGAATCATACCTTTCCACAATCTGAAATTCTCTTGAGTTGATTTGACAAAATTTGCCGCTGCTGCGACAATGGATTGAGATCCACTGGACTGAATCGTTGTGTGAATTGTAACAGGTTGATTGCTGCCACCATTGTTTACACCAGATGAATGTGTGCCACTCGCTGGTGTATGCTCGCCAATGATTATGCCATCCTCTAGTGTTAGATCGGCCATGGAGGCGCCCCAGGAAAAATGATCGTGAGATCAAAGAGCTCTTGATACCATGATAGAAACAGAGATATATGTAAACAATGTATTTTCGTGTATTCAGTTGTATTAATCCAGGGTTACAAAGTGTGTATATATATACATGAAGCACACTAGACTATGAGATAAATGGGCTGTAACTACAACTGATAATAAATGGGCCTAAGACATATTCTGGGCTTTTAGATCTATCCGTTCAAAGTTTGTAGTGCCGAAAGTTTTTATGAACTTCATTGGGCTAGAAATAAGACAAAAGCACTTGCTTCCACCAATTCTCAAATTGAATACAAAACATTGGTCATGGCAATTAAACTACAAGGCATAATAAAGTTTTAAATGGAAAGAGAAATATTTGACTCGAAGTAACAAAGAGAAGTTTAAAATATTAATTCTCATGGTGCTTAGTTGGCAAATAGAATTTTTGGGATTTAAATGCTGCTATGCACTAGCACTTGTGATCTTCGATCTGTATGTTGCAGACGCTTTTGATAGAAAGAGAGAGAAGGAAGGGTTTTGTGACTAACTCATCTCTCATTTCAGCAACAAGGCTGTTCTTGCATGATGTTGTTCGTCATATCCGTCATGCACATCAAATGTTTAAGAATACTTTTGCTCTATGTTAAGCTGGCCTTTTTTTTTTTTAGGTTTCGTCAATTACTTTTTCAGTAATAGCTAAGAGGAATTTTGCCTTGCACTTAAATTTCATTCTTACAAAATAAACCTACAACAACTGTTAAAAAGTCATAAGACAATTGTTAATAACAGTTGTATCAGTTCCAGTTATAATAGGGGTCTAACACTTTATACAACTGTTATTTAAAAGTTATCTAATACAACCAAATAACTACTGTTAATACTACCAAATACAACTGTTCAAATCAGTTTTAGTAAGTTAAACCAGTTGTCTTTGTTATATTATATAGCTATTCCAATCATCATATGCTATTCTCATTATGGATTGTAAACTCATGCTGATATAAATCAAGTTCAGTTCTAGAGCTGCTCAAAACCTGTCCGGCCCGACCCTGTAATAACCCGTATTTCGTTTCAGATTTCCTTATGTTCTGGTTTAATTTTCACGTTCTTTATTCCCGATGAGTTTTCTTCAATACGTCACTCTTCCTCGTCATTTTGGGAACGCTTCCAACTCTCTCTCTTGCTTCTCTCTTGTGTGCTGCTGAATTGGAGGGGATTTTTGCTGAGTTCTGGTTGGTCCTTCTCTCTGCTGCTGTGTAGGATTCATTCTACGGTGTTCAGGTTTGTGATTGCTGGAATTTCGGTGGTTTTCGTTCTTGGTTGGAGAGAAAAGTTTTTCTGATTTTTGGGTTGCAATGGTTGCTGTTTTCAGTATCGAATTGTGCCTCTCCTCTGTTGCGTTCATTCCGGCTGCTTGTTGGAGCCGTCTGGGTGGATTCTGCTCTTTAATTCGATGTAAGTGGGGGATGGATTCGGGGTTGTTTGCTCACCCTCGAGGAACTGATTTGTGTTGCGTTTCTGGTTTGAATTTGTGTTGTTCTGTGCAAAATTCGCGTTGTTCTGCATTGGTAAACAAGTGGCTAAAACCCCCGTGGGCACTGTTTTACAATTACTGTTGATTTGGTGAAGTTTGGATTGGTTTTATGCTATTTTTGTCTCGGTCACTATTCTGAAAACTGGTATTTTCGTGATGTCCGGACGTCTGTCCGGACGTTGATGTTCGGACAGTACGTCTGGCGTGCCTGTGATTTCCGAATTTTTGAAGTGTCCGAACATCTGTCCGAACTTTGAAATTCGGACAGAGTGTGAGGACAGTCTTTGATTTAGGCCTCGACTTGTGTCCGAACTTGCAAGGTCGGACGCAAGTTCGGACACGATGAATGTTGCACTTTTCAACTCTCGACTTACATCCGAACTTCGATGTTCAGACGTAAGTTCGGACATTGTGTTCTTCGCTGATTTGAACTCTCGGCCTCTGTCCGAACACGCATGTTCGGACATGCCCCTGTTTTCGCCTAACTTTTTCGTTTCAGCTCCGTTTTGAATTCCGTTTACGGGGTTGTTCCCTATCAGTGTACAAGCTTCCTATGCTATTTATTTGCACATTCATGCACTTATGATCCATGTCTAAGAACTTATGATTTTGGGACCTAGTCACGTTGCTTCTAAGCCTTGGATAGTCGGGTCGGGCTGTCCCGTAGCATGCTGCGCATGAATTCCTTCTGGTTTAGCTCCTAAGGGTCTCCCTTAGGACATTACTGACCGACGGGTCTGTTAGCTGTCTCTACGGCTTCTGATGTGGGATCTTCGGATCCATAGGACACTATGTGAGTCCTTCTAATGTGTTATCGAGTTTCTAGTGTCCCACCCTTTTGTTTCTGATTCTGAAAGTTCGACTTATATTTTGGTGTGATGATCTGTTCTGATTTGAGATCCGATTCGCTTTGCTCTGTCTATTTGTAAAGTGGTGTGTTCTCCTTCTGTTTTATATAAACTTCAGCTTCTGTTTTGAGTGGGCTTCCTTGAGGAAGTCTTCTACTTATTGGGCTGTTGAGCTCACCCCTTTACTCATGTTGCAGATTGAGCTCGGAGATATCTTCCTTCTCCTCTTTAGGATCTAATCTGGATTTGGATTTGTTAGTTTGTTATGTATCTGATCTTTACGCTTAGACGCTTTTGACTTTGTGTAGCCTTCGGGCCTTTTCTATGTATTTGGTTTTAACACACATTCTGGATACTATAAACCTTTCTAAGTATTTATGAAGTTTTGCTATTTGATTTCGAGTTCGGTTTGCATTAGTGCCTTGCGACGTTAGGTAATACTCGTGGCGTGTAACGACCCCAACTCCTAGGCCGGTTTTGGGGTCGTTACAGACCCGGTCCGGTCCGCCCCGGGAAAAAGCCGATAGGCCCGAATCCAACGGGCTTCCCGGGCGGGCTTGGACAAAAAAATGAGCCCGAATAAAAAACCGGGCCGGGCCGTGGCAAATTTTCAAGCCCGCGGGTTGAGCCCGCCTGGCCCGATTTTCAATATTATTTATTATTTTTTAAAAAAAATATGAAATTATTTTTCTATAATAAATATCAAATTATTAATATACATATATACTATATAAATTTTAGTCAAATTTATATATATAATAACAATTTTGAAATTAAATATATTTTTTAAAATTTTTAATTTGAAGAATATAAATAAAAAAAAACCGGGCCGGGCACCGGCAGAGCTGAAAATAATCCGGGCCTAGCCCGGCCCGGCCTGAAGATATACAAACCGGGCTTGGTCTCCATGAGTGAAATACCCCAAACCTATCTATGGTGTTTAGAGGTTAAATTAAGATATAAGATCTAATGTGCCTAAAAAAAAACATTATCTGTGCCTTAGAAACATTAAGAAACAATCTAAACCAAAGAAACACAAGGAAACACCATAAGAGCAAATTAAGCAAAAATGTGCTCTAAGCTTGGAGTAACTTGGGTTAGCACCCAAATATCATTCTTAGGCCTTAGTAATATCCTAATGGTCATGTTAAATCAATTACCAAAGAAAACCAAGCTCAAAAACAAGTTAAAACACAAATTGTGCTTTAAGGACCCTTAAAGCACGTTTTTGAAAAATTGTCTTAGAAAGGGGTTTTATGTGGCTAAATGCCCATGATTACTCCTTAATCAACTTGTGTACTACTTAGTATCACATTAGGAAGTCTAAATCAATGAGAAATCAAAAATTTCACAAATATGTGCACTAATTTATGAATTATGCTCAAATAATGCTAGATTAGCATTAAGTCAACTAAGTTTAATTAATTAGTCAAACAAGACCATAAATATCTCATTAGACAAGAGGGGGCAGGTTTTTAAGGTGATGACTCACCTTATGTAGCCAGCAAGTTAAGGAAAAGAGTGGGAAATGTGAGAATAGTACTATTTGCTTTTAAAACAAAAATCTTGCTTTTAGCTTACCCGTCTCCTCCTTTCTTCTTCTCTCTTCTTCCCCCCGATTTCTTCTTCTCTCTTTCTTCTCTTCATTCACGTAAGAAGCAACTCTATGCTAGCTCCATCTTCATTTGCTTGCCAAGCACTCATCTTAGCTCCAAAATCAAAACCAAGCACATAGTTCTCTTAGTTAGCTCAAGCTCTTTCTTTCTATCCTTTCAGATCTCCAAGAGCTTCAATTTGGTGCCAAGGAAACCGCCATTAGAGGATGAAAAACAAGCTTGAGGTGTCCATTGGCTTCTCCATTCTCTTAAGGTAAATAATATGTAAGAAAAACTAGGTTTCCACCATCTTTCTCCATTACCGAAAATTACCACTCATGGGGCTTCATTTTTATGCCTTTTTCTAGCTTGTTTTCTATCCTCCAAGGGCTAGAGGAGGTCCTTCTTGATTCATATCCAAGCTTGTCGTGAGACTCCAAGGTAAAACATTCAATTCAATACCTTAAAACACATTTTTAACCTAGGGTTTACCCCTTAAGGTTAGTGTATTATTTAGCACTCATTGGAGTTATTGGATATTGATTAGAACATTGGCAAGGAGAAATAATTTGGTGACCGAGATTGTTCAAGGAAAAAGGCTAAGGAGAAAAGTTGGTGAAGCTTGTAAAAGAACAAGGTAAATGTCATACCTTAAGGTGTTTTAATGCATTAAGGGGTGGGATTTTGATAGATGATAGGTTTAGCTTAGAGTTTACAATGAGAAAGGGTTATAAAACTTAGGAGAAAGAACATTATTATATTGAGAACTTGTGACTAAGGAGCAAATGAGAAAGGAGATAGTTAAACAATGTTAAGGTGAATTATGAGAACATTATATTGTAATGGGAGCCTTGTTGAATGTATTTGCAGGTCAAAGGCAATATATATTGTGGAAATTCAGTGTTTAAGATTTATGCATTTAAGGGCCTAAGTGCCAAGCAATTTAAGTTTATGCATTATATTGTGATGTAGTGTAGCTTGGGTTTATATTGTGTGCTAAGATGGTGTAATGAGGATTTGAGAGTTCATAGTTGTTTATTGGTAACAACCTAAGTGTTTGGGTGTAACAATATGCTAGGGAAACCATGTCAAAATTTGGTAAGGAAACTCGATGTTTAAGATGATCTAAGGAGATTGTATGACTAAGGAAATGCTAGGAAACCTTGGGGGGATGTTTGATGAAAAAGAGTGAGTTTAAGGTGTTTTTGGTGAATTAGAATGACTTAGGTATGTCTAGAAGGAACTACAGGTTACAATGGTGAATTTTAGGCACCAAAGCCATGAGAAGATAAGTTAGGAACCTTGTTCAAAGTTTAAAGAAAATAAGTGTAAAGTCTTGAAATGATTTAGGTAAGAACTAAAGTGTATGTCTTGTGGAAATGTTGGTAAATGAAATGAGGGGTGAAAAATGATGCTTGTGAAGTGGTCAAGTTGCTAAGAGGGAACGCTTGGGTTAGTTGAAGTTCTAGGTAATTTACATGTTGTAAATGTAAGGAAATAAATGTTAAGTGTTAGGAATTTTGGTAAGAATTGAGTGAATGGTTAAGAAGATCTTTGGTGGGTGAAATAATGAGTTTGGTGGATGTGTTAAGGTGAGTTGAAGTGCCCAATGAGGTTAGAACATACTAGGATATGTAAGGTGAAGTTTGGAGTCAAATGTGCATTTTTAAACAAAGGTCTGGGGCAGACCGACCTTGGGGACCGGACCTGCAAGGTCGGTCGAGCCCAGTTTAACCAGCCAGAAAACTTTCTGGAATGGACCGACCTTGGGGACCGGAGTTGCAAGGTCGGTCGGGCTTGAATTTTTATACGGGAAATTGTTTCTGGAATGGACCGACCTTGGGGACCGGACTTGCAAGGTCGGTCGGGCCTAAATTACAAAGGGAAAAACTTTCTGGAATAGACCGACCTTGGGGACCGGACTTGCAAGGTCGGTCGGGGTAGAATTTTCAGACGGTAATGTGTTCTGGAATGGACCGACCTTGGGACCGGACTTAGCAAGGTCGGTCGAAGTGTAGATTTTCAAAACCGAATGTTACTGGAATGGACCGACCTTGGTAAGGTCGGTCGGTAAGGTCGGTCGACCAAAATTTGTAAAAAAAAAAAGAAACTTTAAGAATGTTAAGTGGTATTGATGGGGTACCATTAAGAGGGCAATGATGATTAGAAACATAAGGACCTAGGGGATTAAGTTAAGTATAAACTTTAATGTTTAAAGTTAAGTTTGTAAGATTAAGTTGTAAAACTTAAGAGATGTTAGGAGGGATAGTTACGTAAGTTAAGTAATGTGTAAGTATTAATAATTTAAGTTGGATGAATATTTTAGGATTTGAAAGTTTGGAACCGGAGGAGAATTAAACAATCGGGACAACCGACGGTGAACAGTACAGTCTTTCTTGTGACCTGCTTGCTAACGAGGTGTCCCTCGCTTGCGTGCTATCTGTTTATTTGCTATGACTAAGACAAGATAAAGCATGTAACCGGTTTGTATTGCTCTCGTTGTGTGTGTTTTCTTTACACTAACCCACGAGACTTGAGACTAGCTACTAATTAAGCTTAGTATTTGTTGAATTGTGAAGAGGAACTATATTCTGGTGACTGTTGGTTAATACCTATTAAGGTTTAACTAACACATGAATTGTAAGACTTTCACTAACTGGAACTTAAGAGGAGTGAGGAATCCGGGACTGACTCCGGTCATGCATGTTAAGGGAAGGGGGTCGGTATCTGAATCAGATCCGACTTCCATTTGAGGACTTGTCTTCGGACTCGTCGCCTAGGGTCGAATGTCGGCTCAGCTACATTGGATTCCAGTCCAAGGTATGAGGCATTAAGATGGTGTGGTGGGATCTACCTAAATCCCAACTAATTTGAGAATTATTGTTCATTCAACCAATGTAGTTCTCGGCCGTTGGCTAGGGTCACTTTTGACCCGACAAAATGAACAATGGACTATGTGCAACCGAATATGATTAAGAACGGTTAACTTGTTTGAGTTGTGATTGTTCACTTAAGTGTGGTCAGGTGTTTATTGCACTTCTTATTTATGCTGTGTATCTAATCAATCTCCATGCTATCGACAATTAGTCGTCGTAGCCCCGTTAGCTTGGGGGCCATGAGAGGATCGTACCAGCATTCTTGCTGACCCCCTTTGGGGGCTGTTTTTATTTTGCAGGTAAGTGTCCCATGAAGAGTCACCCTGAGAGTAGGGGCGGTTAGACTTAGGTGGGGCTTTTATTTTGGGTACGGGTTGCGCTTGTGCACCCGTCTGTTGTTATTAAGACCTGAGGAAGTTATGTTGTTGTTTGAGATACTATGAACTCGGTTGGTGGGTGTTTTGGTTGATATGTATACTTTGGTTAGCGTTGTAAATATTTAAAGTTCGGTATATTTTGTTGGTCAAACCGTGTCAAGGTTCTGGTGTTAGTTTATTCCGCTGCGACGTATGCGAGTAAGTTGTTAAGTTTGCGATAACCACGATTGGCTTAGGACGGGGTGTTACAATGAGCAGGCCCGACGGGCCTAAAAATCTCCTTGGCCCGGCCCGCCCGCCCGGATGATCACCTCTATTCAGTTCTGACCCATGACTTTGATATACATAAATCTTGAGTTTGTGGTGAAGCTTTGTTTGAAAAAATGATTGCTAGGTGGCAACATTGTGGCACTAGTGAGAAGTTTACTCCTATGATGAGGAGAGGGCCTGAAGGTCCCAGAACCCTTTGCAATGCCTGCGGACTCATGTGGGCAAACAAGGTAAAAATGAGCTCATTAAATCTAACTTGGGATCTTGCATGGTGCGGAGTGCCGAAATTATTAATTTGTTGTGTTCAGTAGCTTTTTTCATAGTAATTACATTCACTGCTTTTGTTTGTATGTTAAGCTTTTTCTATTTTTTTTTTGTTATGTAGGGTACTCCGAGGGCAGTAAGTAAAGCTACTCCTCTGGATGTGTGAAATACCCCTAAATTAATCTAAATTAATTTAGGGGATTTCTTTTATTAAATCCTAAATAATACAATTAAAACTAAATTAT
Source organism: Limonium bicolor (assembly GCA_023374045.1). NCBI lineage: Eukaryota > Viridiplantae > Streptophyta > Magnoliopsida > Caryophyllales > Plumbaginaceae > Limonium > Limonium bicolor. The sequence goes on from CM041781.1 coordinate 51,565,656, forward strand.
TATATGGTATTATGAATTTAATAATAAGATTTATGAGTCAATAAATCTTGGAAAAATTTTGAGACACTCCAATTATATTATAAAGATTTTAAAAATATTTGGAGCATTGATTTGAATCATAAAAGTCAATATAAAATCAAAGAAGTCCTAGAGCTCCTTAAGCCTTGCTAGGGTTGACTTTTTGAGAATGGTCAAACCAGCCCATGAAACCTATACCAATAAAAAGGTTATGGAAAACCAAGAAGATTGATATTAAGAACGTTAAAAATGGATCATCCTAGCCAAAGTTATGATATAATGAAGTTTAGAGCCAGAATTTAGAAGGTTGTTGACGTGGCTAGGGTTTGCTGACTCAGCCACGCGCGCCTCTGGAGTAGTGCCACGACAGATGGCCGAAATTCCCCAGAAATTCGGCTAAGTATTCTCAGCCTCCTCCTAATCGTTGCCCTATCTTGTGACTTCAATATCTCAGCCGTCTTTGAGTATTTTTGAATGTCGTCTTCTTCATTCTCTTCTCCTACAAACCCTCTTTCTAACCATTACTCACACTTAACCTAATTCCTTCTAAATCTGCCGAAAAGTTGATCTGAAGTTGCCTCCCCGAAAATCTGCAACCAGATTTTCCAAAAAACCGATTCGGTAAGGTAACATCGTCTAATCATATCTCCTTCATCTGTCAATAAAAATTCGAGTTCTATAGCTCAGTTTGTAGATCTCTAATCCCTCTACAACTTTCCTTTTTACACCCAAGGCTGATTCTCAATCGTGTGGAAGATAGAAGCGTCTAAAGTTCCCAACTCGATCACGTCGGGTTTTTGCCCAGAATTTTTCAAGAAACGAAATGGCAAACTCAGATCTTTATGGATAAAGAACTTTCTCCCTAGTTCTTCATTTTCAATGATTCTTCCACCCATGTTTAGAGTTACATACCTAGTTTAAAATGTGGTAGGTTTCGTGGATCGAATCCTTCTCAATTAGCACGAGTTGATCCGCGAAGTTGCCTACCTAAACAGCACATAAAATAACAATTTTCCAGAAAACCGATTTCAATTCCCTCACCGGCGCTTCTCCGGTAAGTTTCCGATCAATTCCTCCGACAATGTTGTTCGATTTGTCATTCTCGAACTAACCCCCCAACCAATTTAACCTATAATGCATCATATAGAGAATTTATGGAAATTCGAATTTCTAAATCGTATGAACCCTAAGTCGACAACCCAGATTCGAAATCACTGAGCCGTGCATTATAATTCACGAAATTGGTACCATTGGAACCGAAATTAAATTTCGAATCCAGTGAAACAAAAATCAACGAATTTGGTTCTATAGATTGAGAGAAATCGACAGATTCCCAATCGGCATTCGAATTGGGTTTCTGATGAATTTGGCGAATCTGGGTTGTCCGATCGTAGTTAGAAGGAACGGACGGCCGAGATTATAACGTGGGTAATTAGTAGTATATTAAGTGTTATAAATTTCAGAATAAAACTCTAACTTGTTGTATTTATTTAATGGCCTTCCCTAATGTATTTTGACACGAAATTTTAACCATAGATTCCTTATAAAATCTAGTTTATTATAATGTAAGCTAATATGGGTTTTGATTTTTTAAACGTAAGTTATAATTTTTGTAAGTTATGAGTATTATGGAATTATTTAAATAATTTAAAAACATATTTTTATGAAATTAAATATTTATAATATGTCTAATATATCATGGATACTATATATATTAAATTTGGGAATTTTTAGACAAGAGTAAATGGGTCTAAAAATTGTGTTTATGAATTTTTCATAAGCTATCTTATAATATATGATTTTTAATGTAACGAAATTAAAGTATAACTTGTTAATAAACTTTATAGGTTGAAAAGAATATAAGAAGAATAAATTAACACAGAATGTTAATAAATATTTTTGGGTATAAACTTTAAGTGAAAATATATGTATATATTTATATACATATATGTATAAAAGAAATAAAATAGTAACTTAAGTTAAATTAAGGAATTTAATTAATCTACATTCATATTAAATATATAATATGGAAGTTAATATACTTAATTGAAACTAAGGCAAATACTTTATTTTATAAACCATATATTGGATGTGGATATGTGTAAAAGTTATTGAGATAATTAAATACAATACACTACTACGTAAAGAATGTCTTAAATAAATCCTAATATATATAGGTAACAAAAAAAAAAAAAAGATAAAAGAAATAAAATACCTTATGGAAAATAGAATATGAAGGAATTAATAAGTTAAACTAAACCTATACATAGTACTAATAAAAGAATATTATATGGGGTGATATTAAATTATGGTTATGAAATTTAGCTTAAAGAGTTACCTTTGAATTTCTAAGATTCATATAAACCATATTAAAATACATATATAATATTATTTTTTAATGACTAGGATGTAAATCGATAATTGGATTAGGTAATTAATAAGTTAAGACTTAGGAATATTGTAATTTGATTACATAAGTTGTGACACCGATAGATCTTATTATATAAATGAAATACTTTTACATCTAATGTGAGGTGGATTAATAAGACTAAATTTAATCATTTCATAACATTTATGGTATTGAATAATAACTTAAAGTCTTAAGATAAAATCATTAAATGGATTATGATATAAAACCATATGAAACTATGATTAGGGAATTAATCTAAATAATAATCCGTAAGTTTCTTAAAATTAGATAAGCCATATAAAATACATTTATTACCAATATTCAGGATGTGAGATTTTAATTAAGTGATGTATCTAGTAGTTAGAACTTATAAAAGGTTTGCAAATAGAAATTAGATATTTAAAACCTTTGAACCTTTAATCATATGAAACTAAATTACATAAGATATTTTATTTCTCTACTTTACGATACTGAAAATCTTAATATGTCATTTGAATATAAGGTATGAGGATTTTTCGGAATAGGTGATCTTATTAAATAATTGACAATTTCACTTGTGAATGAGAATTTAATTCTTAGGTAAATTTTACCTAATGTTAAGATGTAATGTCTATCCTAAAACATAATAAAGTGAATTAATTTATGGAGTTATTCCTTCGAAACCATAGGTGTAGTAAACAATCTAAAATGCATTTAAGACATAAGTTTATTAAAATTTAGTACAAAAGGATTATACATAGTCTATAGAGAACTTGTATGTAAAAATAAAACATTTAAGAAATTAAATGTAAGTAAGGATACGTAAAAGGTTGTCCTAAACACCTTATTATATTGGTAATGATAAAGCAAATATATAACATGTGGATACTAAATATAAGCGTTCGATAAGTCTAAGTTAATTATAATGTAGTTGTTTCAAGATGAAAAGTAATTTTGCATAAGCTGTCAGCTGTTGGTTTTGGTGTTTGGTGGAACGCTTGCTGATAGTTTTAAAAAGCAGAGATAATTGTTAGATCCTGCTGCTGAAAATTGAGAAGCTGTCTGCTGATGGTTTTTGTAGAAGCTGTTAGCTGCTGGTTTTGGGTGTTTGGTGGAAGCCTGCTGATTTCAGAAATTGAGAAGCTGCCTACTGCTGGAAGCTGTTCCCCAAACGAGCTCATTATTAGAAGGTTGTAATAAAAGTCATTCCGAACTAAAGATAAGATAATTGAGTTTAGTAGCTCAATTAAGTTATAATAAAATGTATCTACAACACTATGATTCCAATATACAAGATGCAGATCTTAATTAAGTTAAGGGGAAAACTTAATCATAATGGATTATCTAGTAATATTGATAAAATACATAATCATTAATGTGAAATAATAGTATAGTATTCTAAGATAAATCTATCATAGGTCATAATACGATGTTTATTCTAAATTAAGAATAAAAGTATTGAGCTTAAGAATTGTTATTGAAATTATAAGATTGATTGAATAACATAAAATGCATTTATGATATAAGGGTCTCAAAAGTCTTGAATTGAGAATTATGGTTAAGTATGAGTAAAGTGGATAAGAGTGGAACAATTAACAAGTGTTAATAAAATACATTCCTTGGTCTTACAACCTTGGGCTATACAACATTCTAAGATAAGTCAAAGGTTATACATAACATTTAAGTGAGGGCTTAAAAGACAATTGAGACTTAGAAATAAGAGTGAGGAATTTATTTAAGTTTAACTTAGGCTACAAGTTATTGATTATAGACTACCTTTTATATTCCTCAGAGTATTGTGGAATATTTGCACACGTCGACTAGAACTGCTACAGCATTAAGCAGGTACGATTTCTCATACTCAGATACTTTTTCTAACGGACTTTATGGAATGTTTTGGAAAACGCTAACTGAGCTGAAATGAATTTCCAAAGGGAAACTGTTTGTGTGACTAACTCAGCTTGATGTGACTAACTGAGCCTTGAATGTATAACTTACATGATTATTGGGTCCTCCTATCAGGTTGTTTCATTAGATATTAAATGTCGAGGGTTTACGCCTCTGCACTCAGTAGGACTGAGTGTTTTGGTATTGCACTTGTGCAGTTAGTAATCTAGTGGGAATATGGGAAAATGTCAATCTTGGTAAATTCTTCTTTTAACTCTGGATATCGTTTCATCCATGAGCTGAGTCTTTTGTTGTGACGTGCGCGCGTCTTCATCGGTAACAGTGAAGGGCTGTATATCCCTTGTCCAAAAGGACGTTGTAAACAGTGAGGGGTTGTATATCCCCTGTCCTAAAAGGACGTACTTGGCGGTGGGGGCCATCTCTCCCAGTTGGTTTTATTCCACTCTTGAGTTGTTGGTTCTTGGATCTCTCTTTTCATTCCTAGTCCTTGTGACTACTTGAGTTTTTCTACTCCTGACTGGAATTGAATCTAACATAAGAAATGGGTGTTCTCTAACTCATGGTGTGACTTCTTTTTAAATGACTAACTTTATTTTAATGTTATTTATCCCTATCTTTGTCTTGTTCTCTTTTCTTTACAACTTGTTTAGTTTGAAGTGTCTTGTTACTCTGTTTTGTTTTAAGAGTTTCAATCCAAGTTACTGTTTTGTTTTAAAGGATTATGTTTTAATTTCTGTTATGAGAGTCGTACCAGTTCCATTCCAGGGAACTGACTCACCCCTCCCGGGTGGGCTACTTAGTTTCATCTTGCAGGTACGAATTGTTATACAGGTGGCCACGAAGAGTATGAGTGATTGGGATGGGAATTAGGATTTGTGAGAGTTGTTGGATTTTGCTATTATTGTAGTTCAGTTATGTTTTCTCGAGTTCAGACTGTAACATTTGTAAGTAGTAATTGGTGAGGTTTTGTACCGGGTGTTTGGAACCCGATGATCTGTAATCGTCATTAGAGATTTTATTCCGCTGTATTTATTGTGAATATGGGCATTACAATGTGTCAATTATTGACAAACTCAAGAAAACTTCTCACGTTTCCATTGATGAAGAAGAACGAGAGCTTTCGATTACAATCAAAATAGAGAGGAAAATGTATGTGTCTATCACGCTGCTATCCCAGACTTATGTAGTCTGAGTCTAGTAATAGAAGGCGGTCAAATGTTGACCGGTGTACAAAATTACATCGCTAAAGATCCTAATACACACTAGAAAAATACAATTGTATCCCTAAAGTACAATATAAGTAACCAACATAATATGTAAAGTGTAACGAGATGTAATATAGAGTTTAGTAATCCTGATATCCCCCCTCAAAGAGCACTCCTTTATGCTGAAGAAATATAGCTCTTTGACTGGAAATTTAGTCCGCTGAAATCTGAATGTAGTGGATGTAGTGGAGTCTCTGCAGATGTGTCATCAAGGAGCTTGGCTGCATGCCGAGAGGTGAGAAAGAGTGCTGATAACTCTTACCCGTCAATGGTTTCATCATTAGGTCGGCTAGCTGACGTGTGCTTAGAACGTACTGAACCTGTATAAGACCACCCTGCAATTTCTCATGAACAAAATGGCAATCTAATTCTATATGTTTTGTTCGTTCGTGTGAGACAGGATTTCTAGCTATGTGAATGGCCGCTAGGTTGTCACATTTTAGGGGTATAGGAGTTATGTTAGGAATACTAATTTCGTTAAGAAGTCTAGTGAGCCAGCTCAATTCCCCCGTTACTTGGCGCATAGCCTTGTATTCTGCTTCAGCGGAAGACAAGACAATTGAAGTTTGTTTCTTAGATTTCCAACTCAAAGGTGAGTCCCCAAGGATAATGTAGTATCCGGAAACGGATTTGCGTGTGATGGGACAAGATGCCCAATCAGAATCGCAGTAGGCCTGGAGATCGAAGTTTTGTTTCTTATTGAAGAGTAACCTGAAGATGGAAGTGCCCTTTATGTAGGAAAGGGTGTGGTGTGCAGCTTTGAGATGTTCCGAAGTAGGTGACTGCATGAATTGGACAGCAAAAGCTATGTCGGGCCGTGTGTTTTTAAGGAAATTGAGTTTTCCTACTAAGCATCTGTATGTGGTGGGATTTTGTATTTTGGGACCGGAGTCCTTGTATAATTTGAGGTTGAGCGGGGAGAGGAGAAATAGAGGTTTTGCAATCTTGCATCTCGAAGTCACGAAGGATTTGGTTAATGTAACGTTGTTGGGACATGATGACCCCGTCATCGGTTCTAGGAATTCCATGCCGAGGAAAAAAATTAATCTTCCTAAGTCTTTTATTTTGAACTTCTTGTCAAGTTTTGTTTTAAATATTGAACTTCCTTTGTGTCATTTCCAACTACTAAAATATCATCGACATAGATTCCTAGGAGAGTTATGCTATTTTTCTTTTTCTTGACAAAGAAGAGTAGTCATTTTGAGAATGTTCAAAATTAAGGTCCTTTAGGAAAGTGGCAAGTTTTTCGTACCACTGCCGAGAAGCCTGTTTTAAACCATAGAGAGATTTGTGAAGTTTGCAGACCTTGTTTTCTCTCTTTCACTTCTAGCCCTTGAGGTATAGACATGTAAACGTCTTCATAGAGGTTTTCATGTAAGAAGGCGTTGTTGACGTCTAGCTGATCTAAGATCCATCCTTTCTTTACTGCTGTTATGATGAGAGCTTGAACGGTTGTGAGTTTGATTACGGGGAAAAGGTTCATCATCAAAATCTAGCCCTTGTTTTTGTGTGAAGCCTCTAACAACTAACCGGGCTTTAAACCTATCTAAGGTTCCATCTAGCATGAGCTTTGTTTTGTAGACCCATATGCAACTAATGGGTTTCTTCCCTTTAGGCAAGTCTACTATAGACCATGTTTTGTTTGTTTGTTTGAGGGCATCGAATTCTTGGGCCATAGCTCGTATCCAATTACGGTCCTTTCTAGCTGCTTGATAATTTGGTGGTTCGGTTAGATTGTTGATGTGGCTGATGATTTGATTTGTGTCTTGGTGAAAGGAGCAAGAGAGAATGGTGGAGGAGGGGATATGGTCAGTTAGGGTGTTAACAATGGTCTGGAATTGTGAAGTGGGGGTGAGTATGTTCAAGCCTCTCTGACAGGATGGAAGAAAACAGATCTTTGGAGTCTATATACTGGTGGAACAGATATAATCCCCGTATTTGGATGGGAAGTTATGGGGCCGTGTGGACCTTCTAAGAGGTGGAAGATTTGTAGTGGGCTCAACATGGGCTTCAGGGGTGATTTGTTGATGGTCGGTGGTGGAGTTTTCAGGGGTAGGCACTTCTTTTATGCAGAATGCTGAGACGTACAAGGCTCGTCCTCAATGATAGGTGGGGATTGAAGGAAAATGTCGGTATCCTGATGGTTCTTTTGATGGTAGTCTTTCCGATCATTGTTTACCAAAGGATAAATGTTTTCGAAGAAGGTGAGATCACGAGTGACTTTGATCTTTCCTTCTTCAAGAGTTAGGACTTTGTATCCTTTAGTGTTCTTACAATTTCCAATGTATACACATGTAGAGGATCTGGGGTCTAACTTCCCTTTATTAGGGTCGAGGTTCGTCATGTAACATAGGCAACCGAAACTCTTTATTTCATTGTAGTTAGGTTTAGAGCCATGAAGTTTTTCATATGGGGTTAGGTTGAGAATTGGTTTGCTGGGTATTCTGTTTATCAGGTAAGCGGCATGTTCAACGCAATAGCCCCAAAACTTCGTTTCTAAACCCGACTGAAACAATAGAGCTCTAGCGACCTCCGTTAGGTGACCTTGTTTTTGCTCTACAACTCCGTTCTCTTGCGGAGTGTGGGGACATGTGGTTTGGTGAACAATACCCTCGTGAGAGTAAAACTTTATTCCTTCAAATGACTTTCCTAATACTTTTGCGTTGTCACTTCTAATTGTTTTCACGGTTTGGTTCATTTGCATTTCAACTAAATTGATGAATTTTTTAATGCTTTTCATGGCTTCGGACTTTTGTTTTAAAAGTGTGACCCATGTGGCCCTAGTGTAGTCATCAACGATGGTCAGTATGTATTTGTGACCGTTTATATCTTCTGTTTTCATAGGGCCGCATACGTCTATATGAATCAATTCGAATGGTTACAAGGTTTTAATGCTAGATGTAGGGAATTTGTGGCGTTTTTCCCTTTGCCTTATAGCAGACAGCACAAGGTAAGCCAGAATTTTTAACATTGTTAGGAATATGCAAGTTAATGATCTTGCTTAATTTCAGTAAAGGGACGTGGCCCAATCTATTGTGCCATAGAATGTAATCACTTGCATTATTAATAGTAGATCATCAGCATACAGATTCATACAAGTCTCAGAAACACGTCTTTTACTGAAAATAAAATCACGCAGCATTCTCATGTTTACAATGTACAGACCACAAACAAATTTTCCTATTTCTTGAAACCTTCCTATTTCAAAGTCCTGCAAAGCACAAGAGTATTGGTTGAAGACTATGGACATACTGAGTTTCTTAACCAATTTACCCACAGAGATAATGTTAAACATGAAGTTGTCAACATACATAATTCCTTCTAAATAAGCTAAACCATTTGTGGTTAAATTCCCAATATGATTTACGTATTTTCTGTTCCCATCAGGCAATGTAATTTCTTTTCTTTCATTCAGCAACATACAACCAGAGAGTAAATTCATATTGCCACTAATGTGTTATGTGGCGCCTGAATCTAAAATCCACATTTCTTGCAGACAACCAAGAGCAGAACTGGTATTCGAGGTCAAGCATGGCAAAGAATTTACAATGGGTTTGGACTTACCTGTAAACTCCCCGAAGTCGCTTGTCTTGGTTGTTCCAGCATCGTCCTTGTGTTGTTGAAGAAAGGTGACCAGCTGTTGCAATTGCTCTGCGGTGAAACCTTTGACTGGAGAGTCAGAAACGGTGTGATTTCCTCTTTCGCCAGCTGTCACTTGTTGACTCACCACAGAATTCACCCGGGTTTCTTTCTGTTATCTTGAATCCCCCGATGGGAACCCTATTATCCACCAACATTCACTGCGGAGATGACCAGTCTTTCCATAATTTAAGCACTTTGGCGACTCCATTCTCCCGAGATTGGAAGTCTTGGCTAGGGTTTTCTTGGCGGTCGATTTGTAGTTGGTGGTGAAGGAATTATTGTTCTTCGCCTTACCAGTAAACCCGTTGTTTCCCGTTCAAATCGCCAGGGCCAGGCCTTGGTCGCTTTCTTCTCTTGAGTCGGTAGATTGTCTGGTCTGTTCCTCTTATACAATTACCACGAAGATGTCTTCGAGACTGGGAAGTTCGCTAGCTGCCAAGATTTGGCCGCAGAGGTGCGAATAGGTTTTGTTTAATCCCATTAGAAAGTGGATGGCCTCCTCCTCTTCCCGCCATTTGCGTTGATTCTCCAGTGAGGTACAGGAATCACAACAGCTGCAAGAATCTAGGGGGTTTGCCAGATCGTACTCTACCCAGGTCTCCCTTGACCTCATCAAGTAGTCAGTCACCGTATATTCCCCTTGTCTCAGGCTTGCTATTTGCACCCTGATGCTATGCAGAGTAGCCATGTTCTTTTTCTCAAATCTCCGGCAAAGCCAGTTCCAAATATCTTTCGGGTCTTCGGTGTACATGACACTCCGCGCAATGTTGGGCGCAAGAGAAGATATAATCCAAGTTACAACAAGAGAGCGCGCTCGTTTCTAGGCTCCCATTGGAAATGTGTCCAGCGGATCTGAGCAGGATATACTGCCATCTATAAACCTAATCTTGTTCTTGGCACCGAGGGCCTGCTGCATTGTCCATTTCAAGCCAAGGAATCCCTCGCCTGTGAATTTCGGAGCCAAGATTTGTCCGGTTTTCTCGGTAGTGGCTACGTACAGCGGATCATTCATATCTAGGATTGTTGTTTCTTTCGTCGGTGGCGTTCTTCCCCCATCTTTGCCAGAAGTACCATCTTTCTCCCTCTCTTCCTTGTCCATTTTTCAATTGGTAAGAGACTGTGCTCTGATACGATGTCAATTATTGACAAACTCAAGAAAACTTCTCACGTTTCCATTGATGAAGATGAACCAGAGTTTTCGATTACAATTAGAATAGAGAGGAAAATGTATGTGTCTATCGCGCTGCTATCCCAGACTTATGTGGTCTGAGTCTAGTAATAGAAGGCGGTCAAATGTTGACCGGTGTACAAAATTACATCACTAAAGATCCTAATACACACTAGAAAATTACAATTGTATCCCTAAAGTACAATCTAAGTAACCAACATAATATGTAAAGTGTAACATGATGTAATATAGAGTTTGGTAATGAAATACCCCGAACTTAAAAATGGTGATTAAATAATTCTAATATGGTATTTGAGGGCCTATTAGTGCCTAAAGAAATTTGGTGAAGGAAATAAAGCCAAAAGAAAAGAGAAAATGCTTAAAAAGTGAAAAACGCAAAAATGAGCGTTACATGACCATAGGAGGTATACGACCTCGTTTAGGGTCCTAGATGGATTCCTAAGGCTTAGTTAGGCCTAATTGATATGTGGGAACAATTCCCGAAGGAAACGAATCCATAAAACAGATTAAAAATGCTAATAAAGCTTTAGAGCACGTTTTTCGAGAAAACCCGAAAACATGACTTTGAGTGGTCAAATGGACCCGTAAAATTATAGTCAATTAAATAACTATAATTATATACGTTAATGGAAGCTTAAGAGCCATTAAAATTAAAGAAACGAGAACAATCCGGAAAACAGGCCCGGTTAGTGAATAATGCCAAACCGGGTAAATTAACGAGTGTTTCTTGTAAAAGATGAAAAACGCCCCTAGCTTAATTACCATAGGGGGCCGGTTTCTTGAGTAGTCAACACCCTCTCCTTTAATTGTTGACTCTTTAAAGAAGAAAGAAAAACAAAAGCAAATAAAGCAAAAGTAAAAAGTAGAAAAAGGACATACCTTCTTCTCTCTCTTCCCATTTCCTTTCTTCCCCACTTTTCCTCCTCTCTCTGCCAATTTTCCTCCACCTCCCTCTGCTGCTGCCGATTTTGAGTTTCTTCAACAAACTCCCATGGCTTTCTCACTTCCTCCTCTTGTACAAGCTATATCCAAGCTCCCAATGAAAATAAATCACATATTTGAATTCCTCTCACCAAGCTCTATCTTCCTCTCTTTTCAAAATCTCAAATGGAGAAAGTTGACCTCCATGGGTATACCCCATTAGTGAAGAAAATGGCATTTTTATGGAGCTTGGAGTCCTCTCTCTCATCTAAGGTAAAAAGATTCAAGAAAAATTCATTTTTCTTCATCCTTCTAGATTGGCCGATTTTGCCCCCTTTTGATACCTTGTTCTTTCCTTGTTTGAGTTGTTCTCCAAGCCTCCAATGGTGGGTGGAGCTCCCCTTTTGATTCATGGCAAAAATCGATTCTAGGGTTTCCAAAGGTAATGACCAACTTTGTGTCTTAAGCCCTCTTCTTTAATTCATGAATTGTTTTCATAATCTAAGGGAGCTAATTAGTGCTTATTGTGCTCCCTTGGTTATTGGTCTAGAGCGTTGGGCAATGGCAATGCCCCATAACCGATTTCAACCAAGAAAGAGAGAGAAGAAGATTGGAAAATAAATGGAGGATTAAGGTAACTAATCTACCTTGATGATTACTCTAAATGCCTTTAGAATTATGGGTTGGGAAACAAGAAAGAATGAACCTAAATTTGAGTTGAGAATGTGTTTGATGGTTAGGAGAGAAAATTATGAATTGATTGTTTGAATTAAGGGCCTTAGAGCCAAGAGTTTGAGATTTTGAGCTATATTGTTGGTTTGATGAATTTTGATTGAGTTTGTGTGCTGGTAGGACCCTTTATGGGTGTGGCCAGTTTTGGATTGATTTAGGTGAGAATTGATGAATTTGGGCATGTTAGATTTGTGGGGAGGTTATGGCAAAATTTTAGTAGGAAATGGAGTGTTTTAGGTGATTACAAGAGCAAAGAATGACCTAGGGAATTACTAGGTGTTGTAAGAGGTTTAATTGGGTTAGTTAACCACCTTAGGATGATGTTTAAGGCTTGAATTAAGTGTGTAAAATCTGTAGCAAAATAGTGTATAAGTGCCTTGGAGTTTAGAGAGAAACTAGTTTGTAAAACCTTGAACGAAATGAATGGACTTTGGAACTAGAAAGGAGAATGTCTAGGAATGAGTGGTTATGGTCAATAAGTGGTTTGGTGAGGTTGGTAGAAGGTTGTAACTATCAAGAGAAGTGTTGGTAATGCACTAGTGTGCAAAGTGTAGAGTTTATGAATAAAAATTTGTGTACTGGAGCAAGAGTTGGGAGTAAATATTGGACCAATGATTTAGGAAGGTTTAAGGAGTGTTTTAGAGTGTTTAAACATTTAGAAAACATGTGAAATGATTAGGGAATGATTGGGTGTGGATTAAGGTTGGTTTAGGGGTTGAAAAATACAATTTTAGCAGCTTTTTAGCAAGGTCCGGGACTTAGGGGGCGGACCAAGTCCCGGACCGCCCTTAAAAATGCCCCGAGAGTGAGCTAGTAGGTTGGTCCGGGACCTTAGTCCAGGACCAAGTCCTGGACCAGGTGTAAAATCAAGCCGAGAGTTGAGTTGAGTATTGGTCCGGGAATTTGGTCCTGACCAAGTCCTGGACCACACCCAGAATTGCACCGAAAGTGGTTTTAAGGCATTAGAAGGTGGGGGATTGATTGGATTGGCTTTAGATGTGGTTAAGAAGTTGCTTGGTGACATATAAATGTCCTAAGAAGTGTAAACAAGTGCTAGAAGTGATTGAGAAGTGTGAACTTAAATTAACAAGAGTAAAACCGAGATAACGGGGTAAGTACGGGAGTAGTAGTTAATTACATACCGTAATGCCTTCATGTTAATAAGAACATTTGGAATGTCATCAGTGGATCAAGTGTGAACCGAGAAATGTGAGGTGACCCGGTAAAGTTAATCCATGGTGAAAGGTATGATTTTCTCATGTCCTGTATGCTAACGTGGCTACATTGATTTATGTGCTTGTGTGCCGACCTAATCAAGATAAAAGCATGAAAATGATTTACTGCTTTGGTTGTATATCTTGATGCATGATGTATGATACTTGAATGATTGCTTGGTCTAACTTAGTGTCAGAGACCGACTCATAGTTGAGTATTGTTTGATTAGTGACTCGTAGAAAGAGTCATTCACAAATTAACGAAAACGTAGAAACACACGAAAAATTTTGAATCAATAATAACGTTAATGCAAACCTATGAACTCACTAGAACGTGAGAGAGTTGTCTGGGATTAGTAAACTCGCGATAACGGTTAGAAAACCGAAATGAACAATCCACGAAATAATCGATAGTGGAAAGATACAATGAACCGCTACTTAGAGGATAATGATAGTTCTAAGAAAAGAACTATGAGAAAAGTAAAAGACATATAAAGGACCGTCAAACTCCTTTAAAAGATAGTCGATTCATAATATGAGGATCCGACCAATTTAAGAAAATGTCCCGAACACAAAAGTATTCGATAAGTTGGGGAAACCCTTAAAACTGAGAATGCTAGACATTGAGAAAATTCCCTAAGATATTAGATGATATCGAGAGAGATACTTATAGGCTAATCTATATGATTATAATAAAACTCCGAGAGAGGAGTGTTTGGGAAATTGAGTAGTCCGGTAGAAATACGGACGTTTGAGAATTTGAGGAGCTAAGTGTATAGTTCCGTTTGATAGTCGAACCTTCCCACTATGCTAGACCCGGAGTTAGGTTGAAACCGGGAAGTAAGACTTGTATTTGAAAGCCCATTGGTGAGTCTTGTGTATGACTCTACCCGGAGGTCATGGGTAATGACTTAAAAGGTATCCATATGAGAATTTGAGTTTGAGTTGAGAATTGAGATTGAAACTTGGAATTGATATTGAGAATTGAGAATTGAGCTTGAGAGTTGAGAATTGTGAATTGAGAGTTGAGAATTGAGAAGGATATTGAGAACTTGAGTGTTGAGAATTGAGATTGAGACTTGTAGGGTTTGCAACCCAAGAAAGCTTGAGTTAGAGTATCCCAAGAGAATGGGTAAGATAGAGAACATGCGATTAAGGCATTAGTGAGGTAGAGCCCTCAAGGCCTAAGAGTAGTTAATACTAACTAACAAACTTGTTGTGTTGGTAATCATTGTATTCCTTGTTTGAATGCTTTTGATTGTGAGCATGTTTGTTGAATTAAAACGAATCGCATGTTCTCGACAAAGTAGTCGGTGTAACCCCGTTAGCACGCGGGGTATGCGAATTTCATGCCAGCAATTTGCTGAGCCCCTAGGGGCACCGTTTATTTTACAGGTACTTTGGAGTCGTTTACTGTCCGAGAGTAGGACGGGGTTGCTACTTAAGCAGGGGTAGTTGAATAAGAGGATTGTAATTGTTTATAATGTTAAATGTAAGACCGAATTGTTATCGGCAAGTTTGAGAATTGTAGAGACTCGGTATAGAATTGATTCAGGTTTGTATTTGGATTGGTTAAGTAATGAAAGGTATTTGTAATTGTTGAGTACTCGGTATACAAATCATCAGACTGATAGTAGATTTGTAATTGGATTTGGCCTTGTTAGTCACTGGGGTGACTAGCGGCATTGTATCACCCACCGGTTGTAGTTTGAATTCCGCTGCTTTGGTATTAGTGATTGAGACGGATAGGAGGTCATTGTTTGATTAGCGGTAGGGGTTTACAGGTAATCCTGATAGGATGTCCCAAAATTCATCGATGGAGGTGAACGTAGGGGTAAGTAAAGCAATACTCCAATATTACATACTCTTGAAGTTTGTTCCTTTTGAGCCATCTTTCTGGGTGTGACAAACTCGTAGCTGGGGTGTTGAATGTAACAAACTTGTAGTAACATGCTACTTTGTTTTGCAGGATGGAAGCTTTGAACCCAGTCAAGTACCAATTGGGGCCTTTATTGATGACTCCTCGTGATATTTCATTTCTCTATTAGGTTCAATTATCCTTTGCATGCATGATTGACATGATGAGAGGGGCAACAGTGATTGGCTTGACCTTGGGTCTTGCATGCAAGAGGAAGAAAGTTAGAGGCTTTATAGTGAAAATAAACCTACTATTTAATTACACCACTTGTAGCAGCATATTTCCTGATATCAACTTTGAAAAAGCTTGTACTTGAAGTGGAAGAATTTCGCACTTATCGGAGAACATGTTCATTTTTGTTTTCTTGTTCTAATATAAAGAGGGTGGGAATTTTTGCTATCTACAGTACTCCCGCATAGAAAAGCTTGGAGAACTCCATCGTTCTCACGCCATCTCAAAAACTGAAGTTGTTTGATTCTTCGTGGTGCTCGGAACCGTCATTTGCTGCATTTGTCGTACACAGAGTGAAGTGGGACTGAAACCGCGCGGTAATATACTCAGAACTTATCTCATTCTCTTGCAACTATAACAATAAAACTTATTTATATCTTTTATCGCATCTTGTTTTTTTAGTAGTTGGGTAAATTATAGTTGTTGTTTCTAGAGCCAATTCAGAATCTAGCAGTTCAGAATTAGGGTTGGTTGTTGTTTCGAGAGCCGGTTTAAGGTTCATGAATATTGCGGAGGGAGCCGGTCATCCGTTGTTAGAACAATATATGAGGTTTCTAGTCTATATTCATTTGATCGAATGCCTAGGAAGACAGGTCATCTATTGCTGAAAAATATATGAAGTTTCTTGTGTATTTGCATTTGATCGAATGTTCGTTTTACGTAATATCATCACTTTGGCATGGAATAGTAAAACGGTAAAAACAATGAGATGAGATGTGATGAGGCAATAGGAATCTAGTATTCCATGGGACACCAGATACTACCCCATTACAAATCATTTAGAAAAAAAGATACTACTCCATTACAAATCATTTATGAATTGATCATTTAGAAAAAAATTCAAGGAAAAAGATATTACCCCCATTACAAATCAAAAGTGTTTTGATACAACATTTTTAAAAGTTGTAATTGTTATAAACCTACTCCTAATGCATTCATAAAAGAAAATCACAACGGACAAACACATATAAGTAGTGTGTACATATTAGGAACAAAGAGAACATTAAGATCATAGGAAACTCTTATAGTAAATAACCGATAAATCCTCATTATATACAAGCTAAAGTATTGAAGTATCGGCTGGTCCAATTTTAATAACCTAGAAACACATGGATAGTTTTTACATTAGATAATCAATAATAGATAATTAGATTATTCGTTCAAAGTTTGTAGTGCGAAAGTTTTTATGAACTTCACTGAGCTAGAATAAGACAAAAGCACTTTACTTCCACCAATTTTCACATTGAATACAAACATTGGTCATGGCAATAAAACCACAAGGCATAATAGTAATAAATGGAAAGAACAATATTAGAAACTAGCTTATTCCCTGCTTTCGGGGAGTTCACTACTAAAAAAAGGAGATTGCTAACAAAAACAATCGTTAGTAAAATAAGAAAATCCGTCGGTAAATTTTTTACCGACAGAATACCATCAAAATATTTTTGTAAGCGTTCTTCCCGTCGCTAAAATCTACTAATGAATAATATATGGAATGGAGACCCTGGCGTAAGGTGGCTCCTATACACGTGTCAGCATATAATTGGGAGAAAAAAAGAAAAAAAAAGAAAAGAAAAGACTAGTGTAGGTTTCATCCGTCGCATGCATTGGGGAGTTAGCTAGGAAGAGAGAGATTATTTTTTTCAAAAAATAACTCATAAATATATAATGCAAAAAATAATAAAATAATTATACCATTGTTTATCATTTTTCGTGCTCTTCAAAACAAGATGCATCATGGATATATTTTGGTAAACTTAAAATTTAATATTTTTAGAATGAGTATATATTAGGTATTTTTAAAGTGAATCTTATTCATTAGCAAAATGAATATTCTTTAATAATAAAATGAACCTTATTCATTAACAAAATGAATCTTACACCAAACACTCTAAAAACTACCATAGTAAAGTTAAAAACGTCGAAGGCATTTTTATGGTTTGTAGCCTAAACCACAAATCCTAAAAAAGTGTCGAGTCAGTGACGACAATATAAAGTGTAGAACTAATGCCAAAAAATTACTCTACCCCCAAACACCCTCAAAACCACC
This sequence comes from Limonium bicolor, assembly GCA_023374045.1. Taxonomy (NCBI): domain Eukaryota; kingdom Viridiplantae; phylum Streptophyta; class Magnoliopsida; order Caryophyllales; family Plumbaginaceae; genus Limonium; species Limonium bicolor. Next base: position 51,583,133 of record CM041781.1, read on the forward strand.
CTAGGAATGCTAAAAACGTCGAAGGTGTTTTTATTAAAAACTGTCGAGTAGTGACGACAATAAAAGTGTAAACTAATGCAAAAAGATTACCCTACCTCCCCCCAAAACACCCTAAAAACCACCCTTGCATAAGTTTGTGGTATGATTAACTTTTACTAGTATTAAATAAAATATTCATTTTTCTTAAACCTTTGATTCACCTTTAAAAGACTGTTGATTCACTTTTCTTAAACCTCTGATTCACTTTTCTTAAACCTCTTCTTCACTTTAGTTAAAACAATCTCTATTTACGAGAATCAGTTTTCTTAAACATTTGATTCACTTTGCTTAAACGCATGATTCACTTTATAAATACCTCTGATTCACATTTCATAAACCTCTTAATCTATGCTTACGAGATTCACTCTTATTACTTTGATTCACTTTGTAACAACTTGTGATTCACTTTTTAACAACCTTTGATTCACTTTTATAAAACTCTGATTCACACTAGTCAAACAATCTCTGTTTATGAGATTCGCTTTTTTAAACATCTTTTTTACTTTTAAGCAACTATCTGATTCACTTTTTAACAACTTTTGATTCACTTTGAAACACCTTTTGATTCACTTTCTTAAACTGAAGATTCACAATGAATCTTGAAAAATATGCACATACGAAAAATAAAAATTTAAAATTTATCAAAACATATTCATGTTTGGTCATATTTTGAAGAGCACGACAAATGATGAACAATGGTATAATTTTTTTTATTTTTGCACTTATATTTTATAAGTTATGACATTTAGAAAAAAAAAGTATTTTCTCTCTCCTCCTCACATACTCCCCTCATGTACACGCGTCTGTTGTTCCATCTTATTCTTTTTTTTCTTTATTTGATCTGCAATAGAGTATTAATATGTGCCTGAAACTACACACCAGCATAAAAGGACAAAAAAGATGTTAAAAGACCAAAGTGGCCATCGCCACCTTACAGCATGGCGCTTGCGCCATGTACGAATTCACGATAATATAAAGTTGAAGCTATCACCAACAAAAAAAGTTACATTCGTCATTATTGTCATAAATGAAGTGAAAGTTACTATTTATCAGTAATTACGAAAGATTTCCTATTCATTAACAATTAACAATGATATTCAATCCATCGGTAATTACCAAGATTTCATATCCATCGGTAATTAGCAAAGAATTTTCTATTTATTGGTAGTTGCCAAGGAATTTCTATTTATTGGTAATTACCAAGGAATTATTAAAGGAGTATCATTTGTCGGTAATTACCGTTGTTGAATAACAACATATATGTACAATGTCCCTCCCTTCATTGGTTTTATATCAAGCGTAGTCCATGGAATCTCAACTGTACACTCTTTATAAGCTCCAAATATATTTATAGTATACCACATACATGTAGATGTCAATACATTATTAGTAAACTCTTTACATCTATAAATTCAACTTCTACTTTAATTTTCTTTACAACAAAGTCAAATGTCATCTAAATGTATATTTAGAGTATACCAAATACATGAATATCTAAGAAGATGATTTGAGTTCTTCCTCACTCTTAGAATCACACTAAAAAAAAGATGTCTATTAGGAAGAGGGTGCAAGTCCTCTAGGAACTTATCAAGAGCACCATCTAAACCAAACCATAAAATTTTAGAATAGAAACCTGAAACGAACATCAAGAGCACCATCTAATCACGGTTTCCATGAAGTGAAATGAAACTTGAAATAGGAATTTTGCATACCCGCTGCTCCATGTCACACACTGCACATATAACCTGTGAAACCAAACCATAAAATTTAGAATAGAATCCACCAACTAACATAACAAAATCTTCACATATTGGAGAATTAAGCTATTGGAGAATTAAGCCCAACCTGTTATGGGCCCAAGTGCAATTAGAGTTTATTATAGTCATAATTTCACTTAATTCCAGTTTGTTTATATATGCTAGATTCTCAGATATATGTTAAGATTTTATCTTGTTATTTCTTTTATTCTTGCTCTGTTATAAAAGGAGCAGTAGCATTGTAATTATACACTTGATTGAATACAATTTGAATATTCAGTTTTCACACGCTAATGGTTACAAACACACAAAACTAAACACTCTACATCACAATTCCAACATCACAGCGCACAACTTCACCAATCAAATTAAGAAGGATGGCTTAGAGATCTGTAGGTAACTTACTTAGTTTCATGAGAGGGAAGTCCTTTATACCGTAACCTCATTATGACAGTAGTGACAAGGGAAAACCTCACTGCAACACGGAGCTCTTATCCTGCATCTTCTTCTATAGGTTTACACCTACTCAGACACAATAAAACCCAGGTATGAATTTAGTAACTAAATTTAATGGAAAGGGATTCCTAGGTTGGAAGTTTGATATAACTACTGCACTCAAGTCTAAAAACAAGTATGGATTTGTTGTGGGTAGAATTAAAAAACCTAAGGAAGAAGATACCATTCGTTACTCAGCTTGGGAGAGGTCTTGCTCTCTGGTTGTTTCCTGGATAAAGAACTCGCTGGGTCCTGATGTTATTGGTAGCGTCCGATATCAAGATGACCTGAAAGAGATATGGGACATCTTGTGTGAGCGTTATCAGCATAGTAATCTTGCAGTCATTCATAACTTGAAGCGTGAGCTTGCAGAAATCAAACAAGGCAGTGATTCAGTAGCAGAATACTATAACTAATTGAAGGAAATTTGGGGGGAGCTCGAACAGGCTCGACCACCATAGAGATGCGATTGTAATGGATGCAATTGCGGTATCAACAAATCTATCAAAAAGGCACTAGATGAGGATAAATTGGTGCACTTTTTGATGGGGCTTAACCGGGATTACCTCTCAATTCGGGGGCAGATTCTGGCCTTGGAAAAGCCCCTCAGTCTTAAGAAAGCTTTCGCACTCGTTATGCATGAGGAAGAACACCAGGAGGCAAAGTTTCGACATATGATGCTATGTCCTTCTACGCTCATAAATCTGCAAATACAGAGAATCACAGAAACCCTAACCCTAGCGGGAAAGGTGAGAGTGATAAAAAAGGTTAACTTGCACTTTCTGTAAGAAAGTCGGACACAGTTTCGAGGTCTGTTTCCAGAGACAGAAGTGTGGCTATTGCAAAAAGACGGGGCATGTTGACAGTGAATGTTTTCACCTTCACGGCAGAGAGACAGTTCTCGCCCACAAAAAGAAAGCTTATGCGAACAACGTCAAAGTCGAAGAGCCAGACGAACAGCAAACCACTTCAATATAGAGTGGATTCACAGCGAAACAGATACAACAGATAACAGATATAGTACGGTCCACTAGTACCGCAATCAAACCTGAGGATTTCCGTTATTGCAATTTTTCCGGTAAGCCCCTTACTGTTTAATGAGCTCACGCAATACATTTACCGGTAAGTGGATTCTCGATTCAGGGTCTACGAACCATATTTCTAGAATCGAGGAAATTTTCGAGAATATGCAGAATGTTCGAGAAGCGAAAGTAGTGGTCTTACTGGATGGTGGAACTAGGACGGTGAAATTTGTCGGTGACGTGAGGTTGGGGAAGACGATATACCTGAGAGGAGTCTTGTTTATCCCCAATTTCCGTTTTAATTTGGTTTCCGTAGCAAAAATTAGCAGACCCGTTCGCATGTTCCTTGGTGTTTAACCGTGGTGATTGTTTTGTTCAGGACCACTCTACAGGGATGAATGAACAACTTGGGCGGCGCCTTGATGGACTGTATATGCTGGACGTCTTCAAGGCTGGGCCGCGTGAGCAAGGGATCAGGCCTACTTCGATGCTGGGTGAGAGTGGGCCGCGTGTGAAGGAAGTCGGGGTCGAATCAAAGATGAGTCCAAGCCGAGCTTATGTTAGTAGAACAGAGAAAGATTTGGGCCGTGGTTCTAATATCAGTTTTTAAAGCTGCTGAGTTGCATGTTAGGTTAGGTCATGTACCGTTTCGAAAACAGGTTGCAATGAAATTAATAACAGAGTCAGATTGTCTTAATGATTATGCTTGTGATGTGTGCTACAAAAGTAGAGCTCAACGGTTATCTTTTGACAACTCTTTTATCAAGACGAAACGAGCTTTTGAGATGGTTCACATTGATGTGTGGGGGACCGTTCAAAACCGTCACTTATAATGGTTATAAGAATTTTGTCTGTTTTGTCGATGATTACACCAGAACCACGTGGGTTCACCTTATTCGACAGAAAAGTGATGCATGGGGAATAATTCGGTTTCATCAGGATGATAGAACGACAATTTGAGACGAAAATCAAAGTGATTCGAACAGATAATGCAAAAGAGTTGGGAAGTTCTACAGAAGGGAAGACTTTCTTTTCAAAAGAAGGGATAGTCCATCAGACTACATGTGCTTACAACTCCTCAGCAGAATGATGTGGTCGAAAGAAAACCAAATATTTGCTTGAAACAGCGAGAGCATTATATTTTCTGTCTAATGTTCCGTTGGTATATTGGGGTGAATGTATTTTACATGCAGTTTATCTCATTAATAGGCTTCCAACGAAGGCTCTTGGAGGAAAACACCGTTTTAGGTACTTTATGGTGATACAGTAGCATATGAGAAAATCAAGCCATTTGGCTGCCTGTGCTACAAAACTGTTCTTCCTAAAGCAAGTAAGTTTGACCCAAGGGGAGAAGCTTGTGTTTATTTGGGAGATGATCCGTGGAAGAAAGGGCATAAAGTCTTAAGTATTGCCACTCAGGCACTGGAGGTTTGCAAAGATGTCAAGTTCCATACTGATGTTTTTCCTTACAGAGAGCATGATGGGAGTCGTCCCTTTCATAACCAAACAGGGGTGCATGAAGGGGGTGATGAGCAGATGGGTTACGGTTTTTTTTGATGATGAATGTGTGGTAGGCAGCAAGCAGATTCATCAAGTTGTGTGGAAATGGCGAACGTAGATGTTGATTTACCCCAGGTTCGGCGTTCTAGCAGAGAAAGTCATACACCTTGTTATTTGAGTGACTATATTTGTAATACCGTTTTCCAAGAGGTGCTAGATGAAAGAGTTTACAAAAGTGAGGGGTCTACTAGTAATCTTATTGGGTGTACAAGTCTTACAGAACTCAGACCCAACACTTGCTTGGCTTTGTTGACTAGTTCACAAAATCAGACCAGTGTCGCTCCAGATCTGAAGGAACCGTTTACTTATCAGGAAGCTGTGAGACATGAGCATTGGTGCAAAGCCATGAATGCTGAGTTGGCGGCCCTTCATCAGAATGACACATGGGATGTTGTTACTCTTCCATGGGGTAAAAAGGTTATTGGGTGCAAATGGGTTTATAAGACCAAGCTCAAGTCCGATGGGTCCTTGGAAAGGTACAAGGCACGACTGGTTGCTAAGGGCTTTACACAGCGACATGGGCTTGATTACAATGAAACTTTCTCGCATGTTGTTAAGTTGACAACGATTCGGGCGTTGATTGTTGTTGCTCTTCACAACGGTTGGATCATTAACCAGCTAGATGTGAATAATGCCTTCTTGCATGGTGAGCTTGATGAAGAAGTTTACATGTGTTCCCTGACGGGCTCAAAGTTCATGGGAGCAACAAAGCTTGTTTGCTTAAGAAATCATTGTATGGTCTCAAGCAGGCATCGTGGCAGTGGTTTTCAAAATTGGGAAGTTTTCTCAGAACTCTTGGTTTCTCTCAATCCAAGAACGATTACTCACTTTTCTACAAAGATACAGAGAGTGGAGAGTGTTTTCTCGTTGTTTATGTTGATGATATACTAGTAGTTGGAGCCCAGCAGGCAGAGATCGATCATATTAAGAGTGCCCTTGATCTCAACTTCAAAATTAAAGATTTAGGGGAGTTACATTACTTCCTCGGGATCGAGTTTATTCGCGTCAAGCAGGGGTATGTTCTCTCCCAAAGGAAGTTCTGCTTGGATCTCATAGAGGATTTTGATTGTCAGCAGAGGAGGACCACCCGAGGTCCTATGATTGTGGGGACACAGTTGCTGTCCAATGATGGTGTCCTTTTGCGTGACCCCACATCTTATAGGAGACTTGTTGGCAAGTTGAATTACTTGTCCAACACACGTCCTGATATCAGTTTCACTGTTCAGACTCTCAGTCAGTTCATGCAGAGCCCTACTGACGTTCACATGGAAGCAGCTGTTCATGTTCGTTTGCTTTGCTGTGTCAAAGGTACCATCAATTATGGTATTCTTTTATCTTCTAGAGGACGAGGCAAGCTGGATCTTTTGGCATATTGTGACTCTGATTGGGAAGCTTGCCCCAATACAAGGAAGTCTGTTTCAGGATATTATATTTTTCTGGGAGAAAGTCCGATATCGTGGAAGACAAAGAAACAAGGTTCAGTTTCTCTTTCCAGTGCTGAAGCAGAATATCGATCTCTTCGGCGCGTCACAGCGAAGTTGACTTGGTTGACTCGCCTTTTGTTTGAGCTAGGCGTCACTGACATCACGCCAATACCGGTCAAGTGCGATAATCAGTCAGCGATACATATCGCACAATCCGGTGTTTCATGAGAGGACGAAACACATTGAGATCGATTGTCACTTCGTACGAGAGAAGATCCAGCAGGGTTTAGTTGATGTGGTTTACACGCATACTTCTACACAGTTAGCGGATATGATGACCAAGGCCCTTCCTGGCCCTCAGTATAAGGAGCAAATTCAACACATGCGCATGCGTGATCAGTCCAAGCCTTGCTAAGCAAGTTACCTACGGCTTGCGGGGGTTGGAGAATAAAGCTATTGGAGAATTAAGCCCAACCGGTTATGGGCCCAAGTGCAATTAGAGTTTATTATAGTCATAATTTCACTTAATTCCAGTTTGTTTAGATATGCTAGATTCTCAGAGATATTGTTAAGATTTTATCTTGTTATTTCTTTTATTCTTGCTCTGTTATAAAAGGAGCAGTAGCATTGTAATTAGATACACTTGATTGAATACAATCTGAATATTCAGTTTTCACACGCTAATGGTTACAAACACACAAAACTAAACACTCTACATCACAATTCCAACATCACAGCGCACAACTTCACCAATCAAACTAAGAAGGATGGCTTAGGGATCTGTAGGTAACTTACTTTAGTTTCATGAGAGGGAAGTCCTTTATACCGTAACCACATTATGATAGTAGCGACAAGGGAAAACCTCACTGCAACACGGAGCTTATCCTGCATCTTCTTCTATAGGTTTACACCTGCTCAGACACAATAAAAAAGGGTGGGGATCAAACTAAGATCCACACAACTGAACCATTTTACAAATCAAAATGTAAAAAAACGGCAAGATCAAGGAATAAAGACGGAACAGGGCAAGTTTATGGTTTGGTCCTTTACACACGAACCCATGCGAAAGCAATCAGTGAATATAATTCAACATTGTCATGAAATACAAGCTTATTCAATCGAAAGCAAACATCTCGTCATTAAAAGAATATTAATGAGGGGAAAGTTCAAATGGGAGTATGACTAATTATAATTCAAGTTTAAAAGCAACGACTAAATACTTAGTTCAGGGGAAAAAATTCATACGAGGATACTGAACTTTCAATATCCTAAACAGCAATATCATGGACCACTACTAATGTTCAGAGCTTAGTTGCCATGACCAACAACAAAAAAGAATGTCATTTCTTAGTCAAAACCTCTCAATTGCAGCGATGTTAGCTTTCTTGGGTGAGATGTGGAAAAAAAATATACCGACGAAAAATTCCGTACGACAATAACTATAGCTTTTTAATAATGACTCACAAAGAATGTTTATCGTAATAAATCTTCCCCTTGCCTCTCAACTTCAGGTTGATTCAAATACTCCAAAAATGAAACACCGATAGTAAACTAAAATTTCTTTTCTTTTGCCATTGCAGAGTTTTCTCCATCTCTGCTTTGATTGGTGGGATGAAGAGGTGCATGTATAGTTTTGATGGGTTGCTCTCGATCCTTGGTTGTTTGATCTTCGAAGAAGACTACATCTCTACTTCTGACAATCTTCTTATCTTTAGGATCCCATAGCCGATAACCCATCTCATCCTTTGGTGATCCAAGGTAGATACATTCCTTGGTCTTAGCATCCAACTTTGAGCGTTCATCTCTTGGAATGTGGACGAATGCTCGACACCCAAACACTTTGAAAGTGTTGTAGTTGACCTTCTTCCTAGAAGTACTTGGCCAATTTGGCATGTGACAACATACATCGAACTCTTTCAATAATAGTTCGGTTCATCCGCTCTGCTAAACCATTCAATTGTGGAGTCTTTGGTGGTGTCTTCTCAAGCCTAATACCTAGGCTCCTACAAAAGGTGTCAAAAGGGCCACGATATTCTCCCCCGTTGTCGGCACGAACACACTTCAACTTTTTACCAGTCTCACGCTCCACTTTGGAATGAAACTCCTTGAAGGTATCAAGTACCTGGTCCTTAGATCTCAACAGGTACAACCATACTTTTCTTGAGTGGTCATCAAAGAAGGTGACAAAATATAATGCACCACCCAAAGATTTCTCTGTCATAGAGCACACATCAGTGTGCACTAATTCCAGTATACTTCTTCTCCTACTTGGTCGGTAGGAAGTGTGGAAAGCAACTCTATTTTGTTTTCCAGCCAAACAGTCGGTGCATGGCTTCAGAGTTTCACCTTTAACGTTGGGAAGTAGTTGCTTGCGGGCGAGGATTTGCAATCCCTTCTCACCCATATGGCCGAGTCGCCAGTGCCATAACTCCAAATCTGCACCATTACGAGCTACATTAATCTCCCCCTTGCTCGTTTTACCATGCATTATGTAAAGAGAGCCTTGTTTTTGTACACGAGCAAATATCATATTTCCCATAGCAAGCTTTCACTTTCCACCTCCGAAGTTGCTGGTCATATCGGCATCGTCAAGTTTACCGACTGACATGAGATTTAGACGCATGTCAGGGACATGTCTAACATCCATCAATATCAATTTGCAGCATGTGTTTGTCATCATCTCAACATCTCCTTTGCCAATGATCTTGCTTCTTCCTTCATTTCCCATCTTCACAATTCCAAAGTCACTACTTTGGTAGTTTGAGAATAGATCTCGATTTGGGGAAACATGAAAGGATGCTCCAGAGTCAATGACCCATGAACAATCACCATGAGATAAATTTAATGACTCGTCAATTTTGGTGATGAAGACCTCTCCATCATTCTTTGAAGCCACAGCTGTAAAAACAATATATGAGGTTTCTAGTCTATATTCATTTGTATTTTTTATCACACCTAGCCCCCGTGACTTGGTCGGTAGAGGAGTGGTTCTGGGTTTGAAACCTACCCACTACCGTAACTATAAAAAAAACTTATATCTTTTAATCGCATCTTGATTTTTTTAGTATTTGGGTAAATTCTAGTTGTTGTTTCGAGAGCCGGTTTAAGGTTCATGAATATTACGGAGGGAACCGGTCATCCGTTGTTAAAACAATATATGAGGTTTCTAGTCTATATTCATTTGATCGAATAATAGATAATAAGATTATTCGTTCAAAGTTTGTAGTGCCGAAAGTTTTTATGAACTTCACTGAGCTAGAATAAGACAAAAGCACTTTACTTCACCAATTTTCACATTGAATACAAAACATTGGTCATGGCAATAAAACCACAAGGCATAATAAAGTAATACTCCCTCCTATTCTAATTATAAGTCATTCTAGACTTTTTCACCATTTTTAAGAAAGACTTTAAAAAGACTTGCATACCCTTACTTTTTGTATTGGAAGAATAAAAAAGTAAGTATACTTTATTGGTAAGATAAAAAGTAGAGTGCAATGATAATAATAATTAAAAAAGTAGAAAGGGTAAAAGTAGAAAGATAGATACAAAAAGTCTAAAACGACTTATAATTTGAACATAATTCTAAAGGCTAAAACGACTTATATTTAGAATAGGAGGGAGTAAATGGAAAGAACAATATTAGAAACTAGCTTATTCCCTCCCACTGCTTTCGTGGAGTTCTTCTGCTTCCACTACTAAAAAAAGAGATTGCTAACAAAAAATCGTTAGTTAGTAAATAAGAAATCCGTCGGTAAATTTTTTTACCGACTGATACCATCAAAATATTTTCGTAAGTGAATCCCGTCGCTAAATTTTACTAATGAATAATATAAATTTGAAGCTATCACCAACAAAAAGTTACATTCGTCGTTATTGTCATAAATGAAGTGAAAGTTACTATTTATCGATAATTACCAAGAGATTCCTATTCATTAACAATTAACAATGATATTCAATCCATCGGTAATTAGCAAAGATTTTCTATTTATTGGTAATTGCCAAGGAATTTTCTATTTATGGGTAATTGCCAAGGAATTTTCTATTTATTGGTAATACCAAGGAATTATTAAAGGAGTATCATTTGTCGGTAATTACCTATGAATAACAACATATATGTACAATGTCCCTTCCCTCATTGGTTTTATATCAAGCGTAGTCCATGGAATCTCAACTATACACTCTTTATAAGCTCTAAATAAATTTATAGTATACCACATACATGTAGATGTCAATACATTATAGTAAACTCTTTACATCTATAATTCAACTTCTACTTTAATTTCTTTACAAACAAAGTCAAAAGTCATCTACATGTATATTTAGATATACCAAATACATGAATATCTGAGAAGATGCTTTGAGTTCTTCCTCACTCTTAGAATCACACTACAAAAAAGCTGTCTACTAGGAAGAGGGTGCAAGTCCTCTAGGAACATATCAAGAGCACCATCTAATCCAAACCATAAAATTTTAGAATAGAAACCTCAAACCTGAAACGAACATCAAGAGCACCATCTAATCACGGTTTCCATGAAGTGAAATGAAACTTGAAACGGGAATTTTGCATACCCGCTGCTGCTCCATGTCACACACTGCACATATAACCTGAGAAACCAACCATAAAATTTAGAATAGAAACCACCAACTAACATAACAAAATCTTCACAGTGCACAACTTCACCAATCAACTAAGAAGGATGGCTTAGGGATCTGTAGGTAACTTACTTAGTTCATGAGAGGGAAGTCCTTTATACCTTAACCTCATTATGACAGTAGTGACAAGGGAAAACCTCACTGCAACACGGAGCAGCTCTATCCTGCATCTTCTTCTATAGGTTTACACCTACTCAACACAATAAAAAAGGGTGGGGGATCAAACTAAGATCCACACAAACTGAACCATTTTACAAAATAAAATGTAAAAAAAACGGCAAGATCAAGGAATAAAGACGGAACAGGGCAAGTTTATGGTTTGGTCCTTTACACACGAACCCATGCGAAAGCAATCAGTGAATATAATTCAACATTGTCATGAAATACAAGCTTATTCAATCGAAAGCAAAACATCTCGTCATTAAAAGAATATTAATGAGGGGAAAGTTCAAATGGGAGTATGACTAATTATAATTCAAGTTTAAAAGCAACGACTAAATCTTAGTTCAGGGGAAAAAATTCATACGAGGATACTGAACTTTCAATATCCTAAACAGCAATATCATGGACCACTACTAATGTTCAGAGCTTAGTTGCCCATGACCAACCAAGAAAGAATGTCATTTCTTAGTCAAAACCTCTCAATTGCAGCGATGTTAGCTTTCTTGTCTTGCCAACACCACCATTGACATCTACGCATTCATTTGTTTTGACATCTGCACAGTTCATTTCAAACCAAACTTTTACCAATATTAATATTTACAGCAAGCGAAACAGAATGTAGGCAGAATACTAAAGTTATCCATTCCTTGACTTCCCTCAGTTCAAAACAACACATAATGCTTTGGTTACATTACTTCAGTCAGGCACAAATCTCCTCAAAACCTGAATAAAAGGCTATAGGGAGAGAGAGCATTTCATTCCTTGAAGATATTAGCATTTCTTAATTCTAGATGTCACATTGATCGTTCAAAAGAACAGATGGATCAGTCATAGTATGCTTTATTCATAGTAAGCAGACACTGATTGAGCTCAATTCATTCTCCGCTAATGTAACTACTCCAAATCTGGAAGTTGAAAGGATAGAACTCAATCTTACAGAAACACCTGCAAAATGAGACCCAAAAGTAGTATCAAACATGCACTTCAGTATACTTTCTAGAGAAGCAACAAAGTTAAATTATATTAATACCAACCACCAATGATGTGAAAAGGCTCTTCAACTAGAAAAGGTTCTTCAAACATCTTTAAGAATTAACATCGATGCATAATATGTAGCATAGAGTGATAAACATCACTGACAAGGCTCTTCAAACACAAGATGACAAACCTCACAAATGGACATGAGAGATGGCCTTCAACTTATTCAGCACCCTCATCCTCTCTTAAAGAAGTATGATGATGTTATCCTCCCCTTTTTCAATTTAGAGGAATTAATGCCAGTTAGTGAGTTATCTAAAATCCATGGAAATCAATAAGTAACAGCCAGCCAGCCAGCCCCATGGAATGGAACGAACATCTTCAGTGTAGAGAATTCTGAACTACTTACACACAATGAAGCCAGCAAGAAAGAAGTACATCAACTTCTGATGATGAGCTCAGCATTGCACATTTGTCATGTGAACTTCAAGATATAAACTGATTCTCAGACTAGTGCAGAGAAACAAAAGCTCTACTATTTTTCTGAGCTGATGAGACATCAATAGAGACGTAGTTAACATTAGGATTGTGTTCTATAATGCTTTTACTCTGGGGGCGGCGCGTATTTGTCGTGAAGCCCCATCATAAATTTTATCAATCGTTGAGTCTTGATGTAGTCCTTGAATCCTTTGTCTGTAGAGCAAGCGCAGGTGGGAAGTGTTGCAGTAGCATAGCATCATCTATCCCAGACGCTTCTTAACTTTGCGAAATATTCTCCGACAGTTTCACTTCCTGAGTGGTTCCGACCATACGCCTTTCCAATTCGTACATTTTTGTGGGCGTCCACCTGATTGTATCTAGCACACAAATCCTCCCAGATTTTGGCTGCGAGGACCGAAATAGACGGTATCTGCGGCACGTTTTTCAAGGCTGTTGAGAAGCCATGCCCTAACCATGTTGTCGCAACGGGTCCAAGCCTGCGCTTGTATGTCGGAATCTGTGGGCTTCTTTGTGGTACCTTCGACGAAGCCAAGCTTGTTCTTGGAAGCAAGCGCTATTTCTACCTGTGTTTCCCCGCGCAAAACCTGGTCCACCATCATACTTGGATGCAAGGCCCTTGTCCCGGGTGATCAGAGCTAGAAAGGTAAAGCGCATCTCCGACTTCGATCGATGAAACACCGCTGCCGCTGGAATCTTTTCTTGGACCCCTTTGCCATCCTTTCCCGTTTTAGGGTTTTCGGATTCGTCATTACTCATTTTCTTTGGACTCTCGTGGAAGAAAAAGAACAGAGAGAAATTGTACCAGACAAAGGAATAAGAAGATCAGAGAAGACTCGCGGCGAGAAGAACAAAGAACAGCCGATGGAAGCGAAGAGAAATTTGAGGAGAGACGGAAGCGATATTGAAACAAATTCGAGAAAAGAAAAGAAGAACTGGCAAGAAAACGGAACTAGAGCTGGATCCCATGATCCCCTGCTCTGATACCATTGATTAAATTCTTCAAGAAACCAAACTGTGTAGACTTCCATTACTCGGCTAAAGAAACTCAGAGAGAATATACAGACGAGAAGGGAAGAAGTAAAGAGTACATAGGAGAATCCGATTACACCCTCAGTACTACCCAACACCAGAATATAAAGTCACGACTAACATCCAACGGTCAAACCCAACTAAAGACTAAATGCCACACGCAAGCAAACACCTGACACACAACTTCCACATAAGTTACACCCAGGCAGCTTTAACTCTAACAAAACATAGTGAGACATAACCAGCAAATGCCATGGCTTGCTGTTATTGATTATAATCTGGCTTTCACTGAGGCTTACAAAAACAGACTGAATTCTGATAAGCTTAACTCCATCTCTATATATACCTGGGCTCCTCCTGTGCAGCGTAGGGTATCATAAAATCAATTGCATTGCAGGTCCCATTGGAGGAAAGGGAGAACCCTGATGTTATCTGGTTCTATAAGGAAGAGAGACACCACTATAGCGGTAGCTTACAACAAGATTATGGAGTCTCTACTACTGAAAAAGATGTGCAGAGATACAAGGAATTACTTTTGTGAAGCGAAGGGAATTGGAAACCCAGAACATTGAACATGAAGGTAAGTTAAGAGACAAGCACCCAATTATCAATTTATTACACGTGGAAGAGAAACAGAGAGATAGAGATGATGAATATTGAAACACCCATCCAATTATCAATTGACTAATTATCACGGACCACAATTTTTGTGGTAATAAAATCTACTACGAATGGTGCGCATACATAAGCATACCCTGGCATGTCACTGACATGGTTTTAGTGTTAATATTTTCATGAACAACGCATGAGGAGCAAAATATTAGTATCGACTGGTCCAGTTTAATACCTAAGAAACAGATGGAGAGTTGTTACATTAGAAATTAACTAGCTTATTCCCTGCTTTCTGGGAGACTTTGATCATGCATACTACGGTACATACAAAATCCGGCTACTATACAAGGAACTAGCTTCATGGCTACTAAACTTATAGAATATTTATGCTTAAAATATGTCATCCTAATCTTAGAGTAACAAGACCCGGTCTGCTTATTCCCTGCTTCCGGTCAATCAACATTCTTTCTTGGGAATTCTGCTCATCATTGCCGGTGGATTGTAAAGACTCCCTGATGCGAAGAATCTTGTTATTGTTATAGTTACACGAAACAGCATCACTTTGGCACGTGTGATGGATTTCAGAAGGTGATGATGATACAGAAAGTGAGCAGGAAGCTGAGTTGGGTGTTTCTTGAGAGCTTCTAAACACAATTCTTTTCCTTCATTGAGGGCGTGCTCTCCCTTGGGATTTCCAGCGACTTCATCAGAATTATGGAGGTGTTGTGGGATTTAGCTTGATTGAGAATGAAAATGGTCTTCACAGATTGAGTGTGATTTTTGTACGTGTGAAATCATTCACTACTGCAGATTGTGTGCAATTTGTGTAAGCCTGAATCACTCACTACTGTTGTTGTAGAATTTTTTCTTTAACCTGTACCAAATTATCCCTAATAGTATTATCAAACCAGATTGATAGGTAATGAGCATTTTGCTCGCGGCTGTTCTGTAATGATTTTGTAACTAGATGTGTCTGTTATATGTTTTTTTTAATTGACTCACAAGCTTGCTAACAAGGCTGCTCTGTACAAATAATGTTCACGGCTGCTCAATGGATGTGTTATTTGCCACTGCAGATTGGCGAACTTATTCTTTAAATCACAGTGAATGATAACAACATTTTTACCTATGTTGCAAAATATAAACCACCACATAAGCTAATTATTTAACTTTTGATGTGATACTAGTGTGATTTTGAAACCCATCAATGTATGACAATTATGGTGTACAACATTCAAAGTTCACATCAGGCAACATTAGATGTCTACTCTGTTGACAATGTTCAAAGACAAGTTGCACAGGATAATGAAATTCAACATGCTATGTATGGTTACAGATGTAGGAACTGTTGACAAGTTCAAAGAGTGAAGTGCTCCCATCATCAAAATTTTCAGGCTAGCTGACCCACAAAAACAAGCAGACAATCATATATTGTTCACATGCTTGTCTCAATTAGAAAAGCTTTCTTTTAATTTAGTCTGTTTTCCAACTCATATCCTTTCTCTCGTCCAGCTGCATTTTCCTTCGGAGAAAAACCCCACCAATGGTCGCTAGTAATCTTCCATGTTGTCTCCTACTTCAATTTTACTAAATTCAGTGTATTTGATTTCTTTTTGTCTCATTTTGACCTTTAATTTGATGAAAAGGGACAAAATAATGAGTTCATGTGCCAAGATCTTGGATACGCTTGTTTGCTTTGAGGTTGAATATGCTTATTGTATTTTGATGCTCAGGCTCTTGTCGATGCTCCTGATATGGTAGGATGTCAAATGAATTTCAAGAGGCTCACCCTCACTTATAATTTCAAGATCGACATTCCTAGGACTCCCAAGAAGAAGATTTTGATTAAAGCCATGGAGGCTGCAGGTAAAACAATGATTTCCTTGCGGTTATGAGTCTTTTTTTGTTTCATTAGTCAAATTTATGATGTAAATTGTGCTCCTGATGATGAAACAGATATTAAGAACAAGTGGGACAACAGTTCCTGGGGCAGGAAAATGATTATCCAGAAGAAAAGAGCTGCTCTTAATGACTTTAACCAATTCAAGATCTGAAATGTTTGAGAGCTTGGACAGAAGTTTCAACCACCACAAGTAGTTGATTCATCATACACAAATACAAGGAACATCCTAAGTGATCTCAGTCTTGGTAAGTATGAGAAGAACTTCAAGAAAGGTCTGCTGATTGACCAGACCCTCGCTCTGCTGAATGATAGACAAGTGTTCTCAGAATCTGCATAATAATGTCTGTGTCTGCACTTGGTTCAGGTGTTTGCATGGAAACTTATGTTCTTGTTGCTAGAATAGCATGAGAGACGACATACTAAAAATTCTCTTCCAGTTTCTTAGTTCTTCGCGCTTAATGTTGAAATCAGTGAGAGAGTTCTTGCGGTAAGTGTGAGAGCCTATTGAGGTGAAGCAACGAAGAAGAAAAGAAATCGGGTACTGAGATTAGAGAGGAAAGAGTATCGGTACATTGTTATATGGCAAGACTTATTATATGTATCTACAGACTAACTGCTAGGAGTATATATAGCAGGACGCTAACTATCGGACTAAACAACAGAAACATATATCAGCTATATTAACTAATACTTGTTACACTATATGACATAGTAAACTAGTCCTAACACCCCCCTCAAGACTTAAGTCATGGAACATAGTTAAGTCTTGGTGTCGGATGGGGAAAGCATGCCAAGTTTGGGTAGTGTAGATCTGTAGACCTTGCCGGTGAGCGGTTTGGTCAGAACATCAGCGAGCTGCCGGGAAGCGGGAATGTACTGAACATCAATGAGGCCTTCTTGCAACTGCTCTCACACAAAGTGACAATCCAGCTCGATATGCTTTGTCCATTCGTGCGAGACGGGATTTCGAGCGATGTGAATTGCTGAAAGATTATCGCAGCGGAGAGGAACAGGGGTGACTTCAGCAACTCCAAGCTCTGCAAGCAATCTGGTCAGCCAGCTTAACTCAGCAGTGATCTGCCTCAGTGCACGGTACTCGGCCTCAGCTGAAGAAAGGGCAACAGAAGCCTGCTTCTTGGACTTCCAGCTGAGGGGAGAACCTCCAAAGACAATATAGTATCCTGAAATAGACTTGCGGGTCATGGGACAAGATGCCCAATCGGAATCGCAAAAAGCAAGCAAATTGTAAGTAGGTTGTTTGTTAAAGGAAAGACCAAAACCAAGTGTTCCTTTGATATAAGATAAAACATGCAGAGCAGCTTGTAAGTGCATGTCAGTAGGGTGCTGTAAGAACTGCGATAAATGCTGAACAGTAAAAGCTAAATCTGGTCGTGTATTAGTCAAGAAATTCAACTTCCCTACTAGTCTCCGGTATTGTGTGGGATCATCGAGGGGCTGTCCAGAATCCAGAAGAAGCTTTTGATTCAGCTGCAAGGGAGAGACAGCTGCACGACAATTCTGCATGTCGTAATCTACAAGAATTTGGCTAGCATACTTGCGCAGACACATGATTAAGGCATCATTAGTTTCAATAAACTCCATACCAAGAAAATAATTCAACCTGCCTAGATCTTTAATCAGAAACTCCTTGTGAAGGTGCTCCTTTAAAGTCCGAATCTCTCGGTTATCATTCCCTGTGATCAAAATGTCATCCACATACACACCAAGAAAAGTATTTTTGCCATTTTGTTTCTTAAAAAACAGAGAGTAATCATTTTTGGATTGCTGATAACCCATGGTTTTGAGAAAGTTTCCTAATTTGTCATACCACTGTCGTGAGGCTTGCTTAAGTCCATATAAGGACTTATGAAGTTTACAAACTTTGTTATTTCCGGTGACACTTAACCCCTCCGGTATGTGCATATAAATGTCCTCATTCAAATCACCATGGAGGAACACATTGTTGACATCGAGTTGGTCTATCACCCAACCCTTTTTAATGCCAACAATGATGAGGGCACGGACAGTAGTAAGTTTTACCACCGGAGAAAATGTTTCCTCATAATCAAGACCGTATTTTTGTGTAAATCCCCTAACAACTAACCTAGCCTTGAATCTTTCTAGGCTACCATCAGCTTTTAATTTGGTTTTGTATACCCATTTGCAACTAATGGGTTTCTTTCCTTGAGGTAGATCAACGATGGACCAAGTTTTATTGGCTTTGAGAGCTTGAAACTCAGCTTTCATTGCATCTATCCATCGAGGATCTTTGATGGCTTCTTTGTAGGAGGAAGGTTCTTGTAGGGAGAGAATCTGACTAAGGAGGTTACTGGAATTTACAGAGAGGGAGAAAGAAGTAATGCTTTTCTGTGGGATAATGCTGGTGAGGGTATCAAGAGAAAGAGTGTTGGGAGAGGTAGGTTGTTGGTTTGTGAGAGGTTTATCATTGAGTCTGTGTGTGAGAATGGCAGAGAAAGGGTCTGGTTGGTTGGCTAGGTTCATCACATAGTCATTGAAACGAGATGGGGGGTGATGAGGTCTTGTTGAACGTCTCAGATTTTGGTTTTGGGAGGGGTCTGGTTGATTTGTTTGGGCAAGAGAAGGAGGGGTGTTATCAGTGTGATCAGGTGTGGAAACTAGAGAATTTGTGTGGTCAGGTGTAGATGGAGAATCGTTTGGGCTGGGGTTGTTGTTTGTGGCTGTGTGTCTGGTGGGACTGTGGGGAAGAGAAGGGTGTTCATCTGGGTGAATTGATTGTCTTGTATTGGAGCGGAGAGGGATTTGAACAAGAGTATTGTCATGAAACCAAGGGTCTGTATTCTGATCTTGCTGGTAGTCAAACAGATGATCTATTTTAGCAGAATCAGAAGTAGATTTATCATGCCATAATTGTGTCCAGTTTTGGTCAAGGAGGGGGTAAATGTTTTCAAAAAAGGTGACATCTCTTCCTACTTGTATGTGTCTTGTATCTAGATGCAGGAGAATGTAGGCTTTGGTTTTAGAACAATTTCCTAAATAAATAGCAGCACTGGACCGAGGTTCCAATTTACTTCTTCCTGGGCTGATATTAGTAAGGTAACAGAGGGAACCAAAGTTCCTTATTTCCGCATAGTTGGGACAGTGACCATATAACTTTTGATAAGGAGATATGTTTTTGATGGGTTTTGAGGGTATTCTATTGATTATGAAGGTGGAATGACAAAGAGAATAGCCCCAATATTTTGATTCAAGGCCTGATTGGAAGAGAAAGGTTCTTGTCATTTGCATCAAGTGTCCTTGTTTTCTCTCCACCACCCCGTTTTGTTGGGGTGTGTGGGGACAACTTGTTTGGTGAGTAATACCTTTAAGTTTGAAAAAATCTACACCCTCATTTGAACTGCCTAATTCTTTTGCATTATCGGAGCGAATAGTCTTTATTAATTTCCTGAATTTATTTTCAACAAGAAGAACGAATTCTTTAATCACATTCATTGCTTCTGATTTCAATTTCAAAAGTTTCACCCAAGTATATCTACTGAAATCATCAACAAATGTTATGAAATAGCGTTGGCTGTTTGGAGTTTCAACTCTAATGGGACCACAGACATCAATATGCACAATATCAAAAGGTTCTTTACTTTTTATTTCAGATAATGGAAAACTCAATCGTTTGGCTTTAGCCTTGAAACAAACGGTACAAGGTACAACATCTGTTGAAGGAATCTTAATTCCAAGGCCTAGTGTAGGCATTTTCTTAGGAGGGATGTGACCCAGTTTGCAATGCCAAAGAAAGAAATCTGTGTCTAAGGTGTCTGTGTAAACATTTGTTCTAACAGATAGAGTTCTATTGGGAGAAATTTTCAGTTTATCAAGAAATGATTTCAGATTGAATATATTCACAACATAGAGCCCAAATTTTCTGTGACCAATTTCAGCTTGAATTAAGCTCTGTCTATCCTGCAAGAGGCAACAAGATTCTGTAAAAATAACATTAAAGTCGTGTTCTTCTGTCAGCTTACTAACAGAAATCAAGTTGAAAGCAAAATTCGGATCATAGAGAGCATCAGACAAAACGAAATCTGCAAGCAATCTAATACTTCCTATATTGTTAACACGACATTGTTTTCCATCAGGCAGGGTTATTGTTCGAACAGTTTTGGGATACTCTAAATTATAAAACAGGTTTTTATTTCCAGAGACATGTTCGCAAGCACCAGAATCCACAATCCAGGCAGAATCAATGTTATCATCAGACGGAGAAAAACCTGATTGAGCTGCAAAAGTATAGGGTTTAGAAAAGATACCGGAGAAACTACCAAAATCCGGTTGCGCAGCAGCAATGAGATTCTTCTGTTGAAAATACTTGGTCAATTCCTCAATCTGGGACGGCGTGAAACCAGCAACTGGAGAATCTGCTTCGTCATCTTTTGCCTTCACCTTTAGGTCTTGATTCGAGATTGGTCCAGCAATTTTCTACGGTTGATTTTGGTGTCGACCGCGTTTGTCTTCTTGATCTAGGAACCCGATGAGCCACCAGCACTCGGCTCTTGTATGGCCGAGTTTTGCACAATTTGTGCATTTGGCTTGTCCTTTTCTCGCAGTGGAATTAGGGGTTGTTCCCTTCCTATTGTTCGAACTGCGATTGTCGAACTTCTTGCTTGTTTGCTGACTTCTGGTAGCTAGCGTCAACGATTGTTCAATTCCTTTCTCATCGGACAACTGGTTTTGTATTTCATCTTGACTGATACAAGAAAAGGCTTGTTCTAGATCGGGAAGGGGCTTCATGAGAAGGATCATGCGCTTGGCTGCGTTGAACCCTGAATTTAGCCCATCGAGAAACTTTATCAGTTGATCTTCCTCCTTTTGGTCTTTGCGCAGTTTATCCGCTCCGCATTTACACCCGCAGAGACAGCGAGGGTTTTTTCTTCCCGCTTCGAGACGATCCCAGAGCTTCTTGAGCTTCGAGAAGTAAATACGCACTGAGTCGTCTCCTTGGCGGCACTGCATAATTTCTCGCTGAATGGAGTAAATCTCTGGTCCGCTTGTGAGTTCGAAGCGTTTGCAAAGGGCAGCCCACATCCGATGAGCAGTAGCGCAGTGCATGATGCTCTCCGCTATATCTTTTGCAATGGAATTCAAGATCCATGCCATGATGGTGTGATTGCATCTCTCCCAAGCTGGAAATCTCTCTGAGGTAATTTCGGGGGCTTCAATTTGCCCATTTACCATCCCGTACTTGTTCTTAGCCTTAAGGGTGATGGTGGCGGCTCTTTTCCACGAATCAAAGCCCGTTAGACCATCGAACTTCAATCCGAAACTCAGGGTAGGTTGATCGGATGGATGGAGATAGAATGGATCATTATAGTCTCCAATTTCGACAGTGCGATTTCCTTCGACTTCTGAGTCGTTTTCTTCTTCGTCGTTAGGGTTTTCGACTTTGTCTTCCCCAATCTTCTCCCCGCTCGAATCTTCATTCGACATTGTTGCAATGAGGAAAGGAAAAGCAGCTCTCAAAGCTCTGATACCATGTGAGAGCCTATTGAGGTGAAGCAACGAAGAAGAAAAGAAATCGGGTACTGAGATTAGAGAGGAAAGAGTATCGATACATTGTTATATGGCAAGACTTATTATATGTATCTACAGACTAACTGCTAGGAGTATATATAGCAGGGCGCTAACTATCGGACTAAACAACAGAAACATATATCAGCTATATTAACTAATACATGTTACATTATATGACATAGTAAACTAGTCCTAACAGTAAGCTCTTTCATTTTTTTCTTTTCATGTTCACGTTTCTTTAATCCCTTGTTTTTAATTTTTGAACTTCAGGCGGGACTCTGTTTTCTCCTTTTGTGGTGTCTGCACTTCTTTTCTTACTATGAAATACACTTTTCACGTGTTTAACCTGATATTAATCAAACTAGAAGAACCTCGAATCATGATATGCTACAAGAAAAACTGAATTATTCTCTTGTTTATTTGTTTTTTCTAATATTTCGTAATATCAAATTTCAAAATCGAGTGACACAAATATGACCGAGGAACACATAGAAAGGGAAGCTAGTTCAATTTTCTAAGGAAAATCTAGCTTGACAGAAGAAGAGAGATTGAAGCAACAATGAAACAAGAAAAGGATGATGATTATAACCAAAGAAGCTATGATTGCTCGATATGTACAAAGTTTCTCATACATATTATGGCCCCGTTCGGTGTTGGTGTTCTTGTGGTATAAATGTGGTATTTTTGAGTTTGACATTTTTGACAAAAATGTTAAACCGCCACTAACCAACAACAACATTTTTAAAACAACCACAAATATACCAGCATAAAACAACCACAAAACATCCAGTAGTTTATGCCGCAAAGAGAATAAATACTGTAAACTGAGGCGGAGCCAGAAAACTGTAATTAGGGGCGAGAATATTTTAATAATATTAATTAATACTTAAAAATTAATTTATAATAAATTAATTTGAATTTTCAATATTTATAATTATATTTTAAAAATGATATTATACATTAAATTTGACACAAAAATTAAGTTAAAATTGAAATATATAAATTAATATATAAAAAAGTTTGTTTTCCCTTTTTTATTTTTAGTTTTTTATAAAGATTGGTATACTAAATTATAAGTTAATGACAATAATATAGAACAATAGTTTTAAACTAGTAGTGTTTTCTAAAAACTAATACTAAAAATTATTTTGAGTAATTCTAATATTTTTAAATTTATAGAATCTGTAATAAAAAATAAAAAATATTTGTATCATGGATAGTAGGGTACATGATTATTAAGAATGACATAATAATCAGTTTCACTTTTGACTTTATTGCTAAAATAAGGTATAAAATCTGAATATTTAATTATATCTACATAGTAATATAGGTCATATTTTTAATAACTAAATTGTTTTTTTGTATGCTGTAATCATTAATAAAGTTCACTAATTAATTATTATATTTTCCTTTTATTAAAATGTGAACAAGTAGTCTGGTGTGTTAAAACCACTCGTATAGTTACAATTGTTGTTATCCATTGATAGAGTTGTGTTTGATTATATTGAAGTTATTTGTATAGACCTTAATATAAATGTTAACAATTATTTATTGTAATAAAATTTTATTTTTCCTAATTATAAATTATGTTATATTATTCTACATATTTGTTAGTAGTTTCTTTATTTACATCTAAAAAAAGTTATTTTCAAATGTAATCACTAGTACAAAAAATGTCTATTTCGGCGCCCCTATTTCGGCGGTTGTAGATAAAACCGCCGAAATAGAGGCCCGAGATGTATGCGGTCTGTAAAGAAGGGGTCTATTTCGGCGGTTCCTAGATAAGAACCGCCGAAATAGGCCCTATTTAATAATTAAAAAAATAAAAGAGACCTATTTCGGCGGTTCCTTACACGAAACCGCCGAAATAGGTGTTTCTATTTTTCTTTTCTTTTTTAATTAAAACGACCTATTTCGGCGGTTCTTTGTTAGGAACCGCCGAAATAGGTATTTTTATATTTTTTTATTATTACAGAGGGTCTATTTCGGCGGTTCTTTGTTAGGAACCGCCGAAATAGGTCGTTTTAATTAACCCCCCAGCCCGCCTCGACACAATTACGATTTCATTAACCCTAATTAACCCCTCTTCTCTCTGTTCTCCACGGCGAATTGCTAAACCCCGACGCCACCACCACCACACTGCGTCGCCCGCCCTCCTCCTCCTCCCGCCTTCGCCGGACGTCGCGCCGTCGGTGGTCGTCGCGTCGGTGGTCGTCGCCGCCCTCCTCCCGCCCAGCAACAGAGGCGCATAGGTGAATATAAACCCCAAATGTCGTTTCGGTTTTGTTTAAATTATTGTTAATGTGTTGTTAAAATTGATAGATTGTTGTCACATTGTGATTGTGGATGCTGATATTTATTTGTGTGTGAAATCTTTGCAAGATTTGGTTGTTAAACTAATAAATTTATGTATGCACACAAGGTGTTTGACGAAATGTCCGAGTGAATTGTTTTGCTGTTTTTGGCCCTTCTTTTAAGTATAGTTAGGTTAGCTTATTTGTGCTAATATTTATTATGCTTATATGGGTGGAACAATGTTTGAGCATTATTTGTGCTTATAATTATAAGCTAATTATAAACATTGTAAGCAATATAGTTTTGCGCCCCTTCATATTTATTTTGCGTCTGCGTTGCCTCTGTAGAGATTGGTACTGCTACACGCGTCTCGCACGCCCGATTGAGAAGAGGGGCTGAAAACAATTCATTTAGGAACCGGTAAATTTTTTTTAACTTAACTCTTCAATCTCTTCATTCTCTTCACTCACTGTAAATTTGCAACCTAACTGCATATAAGGAACAAACACAACTACTGAGTTTCTCTTGTGTCTATATGTATTTGTGTCTCTACAGATAAATACTTAAGAAGCTTCTTTACCATTTCATGGTAGATTGAAAGCGGAGCGGAGAACAATTCATTTTCGAACCGGTAATATAATCTAACTTATCATTTTTCTCTTTTGTACTTTGTATTTGATTTCCACAAATTATTGGAATTTCGTTTGATGAATAAATTTGGTATATATTAGTTTGGTTTATGATAGAAATTTGTGTTGTTGAATAATTGGTGAATGCTTAATAATAAGCATGGTTGTGTCTTTTTTTACTTTGTATTTGATTTCCACAAATTATTAAAATTTGGTTTGATGGATAAAGTTGGTATTAGTTTGATTTGTGATGGAAATTTGTGTTGATGAATGGTTGGTGAATGCTTAATAACAAGCATGGGATAGGTAAAATTATGCAAAAGTCATGCCGATTTTTTTTTCAAAATCTCTTCGTAATTAATATTGTTTGATGTATGTGTATATGTCTAACAATATCTAATTTTTTTAATCAGGTCTCACTACATTCAAGTCCGTGAATCACCTCTCTTGTTTCCCGCCTTCTTCCATTACTGTTGCACTTTCCTCCTCTGTGCACAAGTAAGTAACTAAACCTTATTTTTTGTTTAATAAATGCAATTATGTATTTAAATATAAGTGCTAGTACATAATTTAGCTTCATTCCATATTTGTTGATGCATTTCTTTTGTAATTTATTTTTTGTTGCTCCCTTGCAGAGACATATCAGAAGTGGTATTGCTGCATCTCTCGCACAGAAGCCTACCTCTCAGGCACCAGTCTCCCCTCTCCATAAATCCTTAAAAAACAAGTACGTATTTTAACTCTCGATTCTGTTTTAATCTCTAAACCGGTTTGAACTTATACAGTGGAGAATTGAAAATGTTGATTTGATGATCTGAATTTGCAATTGGTTTTCAGTTAGCTAGTAAAGAATTGATTTATTTTAATTGTTGGTTGCTGCCATTGTTGGAATGTTTGTGGTTGTGATGACTTTGGTGAGTGCTGAATAATAAGCACGGGATGTGTACAATTATGCAAAGGTCATGCCGAATTTTTTGTAGAAAAAGTATTCGTAATATTGTTTTAAACACTGGTTTCTGTTTTAGAAGTGCAACAATTTCTTAAATTTAAAATGCTAGTTTATTTTGTGTTTGCAACCTTAGAGTTTGGCTAGACTAATTGACAATCATCCCAGTCATGCTCCATTAAGAAATAAACATGTGCTACTTAATACAGACCATATTCTACAAAGGCTCTAACTCACACCTGTGATCTGTTGCACATATAGTATGGAGCGTGACTGGATGTATGGTGATAGAGGGGAACATTTTGACAAAATGCTGAAAGAGTTTTGCAAAGCTGCAGTGCAACACAAGGACAGGACAAAGGCGGAGAAAATTCCATGTCCTTGTGTTGATTGTGGTGTGGTTAGACATTATTCAAGCATCAACGTCGTACAACTCCATGTGAAGACCCGTGGTTTCATGCCACATTATAGAAAATGGATTTTTCATGGAGAACCTGTTGAAGATAATGCTTCAGCTTCCTACAGTCACGATCGGTGTAACTCAAGAACCGAGCAGACATTCGATACTATTAACGAGTCAGAACTCCCAAGCGCTTCCGGAGTCAATGTTGACAGTGAGTCGAGTTATCATGATGAACAAATTGACGAGATGCTTGATAACGTTGAGGATAATTTTGTCGACCGGCCGGATGAGTATCAAAGGTTGTTGGACGCATCCAAAATGGCGTTGTATCCTACTTGCACTAAGTACACGAAATTGACAGCTATATTGAATTTGTTCAACCTGAAGGGAAGATATGGATTGAGTGACAAAGGTTTCACGGAATTCCTCGAGCTGATTCATGATATGCTACCGGATGAGAACGGTCTCCCTACCACCACGTATGAGGCAAAGAAATGGGTGTGTCCAATGGGAGTAGAGTACAAAAAAATTCACGCGTGTCCAAACAACTGTGTGTTGTACAGGGGTGATTACGAACATCTGGACAATTGCCCGAAATGTTCGTTGTCCCGGTATAAGCATAAAGACGGTGAGTACTCCTCCGTTCAGAAAAAAAGCCCTCCAGCAAAACTAGTTTGGTATTTGCCGATTATACCCAGATTCAAACGGTTGTTTGCGAATCCGAAAGATGCAAAGAACTTACGATGGCATGCAGAGGGTAGAAAGAGTGATGAGAAACTAAGACATCCAGCAGATGGGCCTCAGTGGAGAAACATCAATAGACGGTACAAAGAACATTTCGGACATGAAGATAGGAATCTGAGGCTTGGGTTATGTACTGATGGAATGAACCCGTACGGCACATTGAGTAGTCAACACAGTACATGGCCTGTTCTGCTAGTGATCTACAATTTGCCCTCATGGTTGTGTATGAAACGAAAGTACATCATGTTATCTCTCCTGATATCTGGTCCTAAGCAACCAGGTAATAGCATTGATGTGTACCTTGCCCCTCTGATCGACGATCTGAAGCTATTGTGGAATGAGGGGACCGTGGTATATGATGCTTATGCAAGAGAGAATTTCACGCTCAAGGCTTTGTTGTTCTGTACCGTCAATGACTTCCCTGCGTATGGGAACTTGTCCGGTTACACGGTTAAAGGAACATTTGCATGTCCCATATGCGAGGAAGACACTTGTTCGGACCGTTTAAAACATTGTGGGAAGAATGTTTATATGTGTCATCGACGTCTTCTCCCCGAAGATCACCCTTATCGAGTAACGAAGAGAAAGTTGTTCAATGGTCAAGCCGAAACTCGTGTGGCCCGTCTACCTCTGAGCTCTGAGGAAGTGTACGAAAAGGTTAAGGACATTGCAAATGTATTTGGAAACACATCAAAACCGGCGAAAAACATTTGGAAAAAGTGTTCTATCTTTTGGGAACTACCTTATTGGCGTCATCTTTCTGTGAGACACTGCTTAGACATCATGCACATTGTGAAGAACGTTGGGGAGGTAGTGAGTGGGACTTTACTCAATATACCCGACAAAACAAAAGACGGATTGAAAATCAGAAAGGACATGCAAACCATGGGTATACGAAAGGAGTTACACCCACAAGAGAATGGGAAACGAATCTACCTACCTCCTGCATGCTACACGCTCTCAAAGGCTGAAAAGATTAGTTTCTGCAAATGTCTGCACTCAGTAAAAGTACCGTCTGGGTACTCTTCAAACTGGAAGAACATTGTATCGATGAAGGATTTAAAACTTTTAGGCATGAAATCTCACGATTATCATGTACTGATGTTACATCTTCTTCCGGTCGCAATTCGAGGGATATTGCCATCTGATGTCAGAAATGCTTTAACTCGGTTATGTTTCTTTTTCAACGCTGTTTGCTCCAAGGCAATTGACGTAACCTCTCTAGATGATCTACAACGTGAAATTGTTGTCACATTATGTCAACTTGAGATGTATTTCCCACCATCTTTCTTTGATATAATGGTGCATCTAATTGTGCACATCGTTCGAGAGATACAGTTCTGTGGTCCGGTATACTTACGGTACATGTACCCTTTTGAACGGTACATGGGTATTCTGAAAAGTAGAATGAGGAATAGGTATCGACCAGAGGGGAGCATTGTTGAAGCAACAGTGACTGAGGAAGTCACGGAATTTGTGACCGATTATTTGAGTGAGGCAGAGTCTATTGGTATCCCAAAACCACGACACTATGGCAGGTTTAAGGGTAAAGGTGTTATTGGTAGAAAGATCGTGCAAGTTTCGCGTCTACTTATTCATCAAGCACATTTGTTTGTCTTACAACATCTTGAGGTTGTTGAACCTTATTTGGAAACCCATATGGTTGAGTTAAGGCATCAAAATCCTTTGAAAGGCCACATTTGGCTGACAAAGGAACAAAACCGAGTTTTTTCCAATGGTTCAAAGATCATGTGTTGACATTAGCATCATCAGATCCAGAAGCTGTAAGCGAAGAGATCAGATGTTTGGCAATCGGACCTGAAACTAATATTACATCATTTGAGGGGTATGATATTAGTGGGTATACATACTACACTGCACGCCAAGATGCCAAATCGATAAACCAGAATAGTGGGGTAAAAATTGAAGCTGCTGCCACTGAGTACCACAGCGGTAACCGATCTCAACCAGTTAGTAACTCTAGTTGGTATTATGGTGTCATCGAGGACATCTGGGAACTAGACTATGACATTGATTCCTTTCTGTTGTTCCGGTGCAAGTGGGTGGACAACCGACGCGGGTACCAAAATGATGGAGGTGTCAGTTGTCCGAAGAGGAGTCAGTTGTCCCACCAGAGGCGAAGAAGCAAAAGAAGAGAGGTGCAACACGTGGGCTGAAGGCTAACAAGGGCCCTCCTACAAAACCAGTGGACTTCAATCAGTTCAACCAACCCCATGGAAATTGGAAGAATGACTTCACCGCTTACGGTAGCCATTTGGTGAAGTCATATTGCAACATAAACCACAACTGGAAGCAAGTGCCTCAAGCATTGAAGGATACTATGTTTCAGCGTCTTCAGGTAAATCTCTACATTATTACTATGATCTTTTGTGAAATAATAGAACATTTATGTTTACTTTACTAACTGAATGATCATGTACGTAGTCTCGTTTCTCCGTGGATCCCGCACTTAAAAAGGATGTGCTATCAGCGATGTCGAAATAGTTCCGGGACCACAAGTATAAGTTGGCTGACAAGTACATCTACAAGATGCCTGCTCCAGAAGATCCAGATGCTCCAGATCATGGTGGAGACGGTGAGAGACCACCATGGGAGGTTTACGAGGGCATCACCGAAGAGCAATGGGTACAATTTGTTGAGACACGTCACACACCGGAGTTCCAGGTGCACTTTATTGTCATACATACATAAATTAATCTTAATTTCTTATGTTTTTTTTGTGTTCAATTTCACTAAACATGATCCCATTAATTTATGCAGGCTCTCCGTGCGCAACAAGCAAATGCTAAGAAGAATCTGTACCCTCACCACTTAGGTGGAAAAAGTATTGCTCAAAGGGTACCAGAATGGGAGCAAAAGGGATATCTGCCCACGGATGGCTCATTGGATGCCAGTGGCAGAAGAATGAAAGTGTGGGAGTTAAGCCACATTCCGAAGAACTCTACTCCTGAAAATCCTCAATACGATGAAGCCACGAGAGCAGTTATTGCTCAAATGGTAAGTGATATCATTTCATTTTTAGTCAAACTGTTCATTTCATTTGTATATGAACTTATGTTAAACTAATAACTGTATCTGTGTGTTGTATTAGGGTGAATTAAGCTCTAAGCTCACCCAGGGTACCTGGACCTCACAGAGGAATGATGATCCTCTTACACGCACTCTTGGTAAGAAGGATCATCCAGGTCGTGCCATTGGGTTTGGTGGGCACGTTGGTATCCGCCAGGCATTTGGCGTACCCGGGTCCAGAATTGCACAGGGAAAGACGATTAGCTACGAGGAGCACCTGAGAGCGTTGGCTGAGATGGAGCAGAGGATTACTCAGAGCGTCGACGAGAGGATCGCTCAGGCTATGTCAAGGCTTCAGCCACAGCAGCATGACAGCCAAGAGGTTTCTCGACCACCAGTTGAGTCACCCATTCAGCAGCAGAGTGCACCGGTAGTGAGAAGTAGTGTCCACTCGGCTGATCCGTTTCCCTATGCATCTCTAAAGGTTAGACTAACATTTCAATTGAGTACATGACGATTAAGATTTTTCACTTGATCACTAATATCATCATAGAGGAATTCTCAATTTTTATCTAAACAAGTTCCACATAACACTCAGGCACCCACTGAGTGCCATCTGTTTTTACAAATTGGAGTAGAAGAGGTCATGGTGGCATGGGGAAAACTTTTCCCCTCTCTTCCAAGTGATATTGTGCACGGTGAACCACTCCGACATTACCATGCACGAGTGCTTCTGGACGAATTTGTTGCAGAGCATGCTGACGTCGGTTTACCGGTGCCGATCCCACAAAGACCTACCTTGCGTTCCGCACAAACTGCGACAGTGCAGTGGCCTATACGATTGGTCAGACTCCCTAGGCAGGTATTTACTCTTAACCGTTGCTATAAAACTATTGGTGTACCACCTTGCATCCATATACTTAATTAGACTAATATCATATGATATTAGCCGACCGAAGACTGATAAGGG
This sequence comes from Limonium bicolor, assembly GCA_023374045.1. Lineage (NCBI taxonomy): Eukaryota > Viridiplantae > Streptophyta > Magnoliopsida > Caryophyllales > Plumbaginaceae > Limonium > Limonium bicolor. The sequence goes on from CM041781.1 coordinate 51,613,832, forward strand.
CAAAGGAAAAAGAATTGCTGCACCTGTGCAATCAAAGGCATCCACAAATTTCGTGCTTAGACCTGCTTTGGTGGAGAAAAGAATATTGGCCGGCTTGTCGACTAATATGCAGATTCTGCATTCATCGTTGTTGCTGCTACCACCTGATTGTGATTCCCTCACTGTGGAAGATCCCGAGCGGATATTTCACTATGTAGTTCAAGGAGAAGATATACATCGATTTGGGATGTATATGTCCGACTTCGAGGAGTGCTTCAGGAGGGATTGGTTGAATGTGTCGATTATCAAGTCAGCCGCCATGTGAGTGACTTCTACCTTTTATATTTTGAATTCATTGATTGGTGATGAATTAGATGTTTGAATAAAAAGTTAATGATCGACTAATGATATTGCCTCATAGGTGGGTGCATAATAAGGCGATCAATGTCTATGAAGATCACAGATTCGGATTCCTGTGTCCTGCTATGTGCAGTGAAGTCCAAATGACAAGTGATATGGAAGGCCTTATGCAATATATGACGAATGCCCTCTTTGAATGTTCTAACAAGTCATTTATTATGCTGCCATATCATTCAGGGTATGATATTTGACTATTTCTCTTAGTATTATCTAAAACATATAGTTTGTGTTAGTTGCTTAATGATTTCAACACATTGTGTAATTTGTGGACAGTCGACATTGGTCATTGCTTGTGCTGGTGATGTTGAAGCACCCACGAATCTTGCAATTTGACTCACTTGGTAAGGGTGCCAAGAGACCGAAGATCTCCACCGCAATACTGGGGTAATTAGTTTGTTATCGTAAACAACAATTATTATTACTTAACATTAACTGTTTCATAACTTGCTACTGATGCTTAAAACTATATATATTGCTGATGTATATAGTTCCATGAGAGCTGCATTATCTCTCCAGAATAAAACAATGAAGAGTAACATCCCTTGGAACACTGTCAAGGTACTCTATTGATAAATTTGTGTTATAATGTTTAAACTTGTTTATAACTGTCAATATGTGCGTTTGTATAGTGTCCGGTGCAGCCTGGGGGTTCAGAATGTGGATACTATGTCATGAGATTCATGAGTGACATAGTAGGAGCGTCGAACCTTTTACCAGAGCACTCGTTAGACAAGGTAACATTCTTTGAAAGTTTCAGTTATGCTCTTTACATGTTGTTAGACTTGTACGTTTTAGATTAATGTTCATTTTTTTTCAAGGCTTACGAAGAAGTGTTCAAAGGTGGTCAGTATGATGATGCTCAAATTGTTGAGATGCTTGAGGAATGGTCGGAGTTCGTCTGCACAAGTTTAATGAATTGATGATCATGGTCGGAGATTTTTTGAGAACTTTTTCGAGTATGTAATTGTAACTCTGTACACTTGTGGATGGTGTAATTAAGTGTAATTGCATTGGTTTTGTAACTCTCAAATTGTGGTGCGTCGTTGGTATTAATTGGGAGCTTTTATAACTTTTTAAATGTGTGCTGGAGCTCCCTGTATGGATGAAGCTTTATTACAGGTCTCATTGAACCAAATGCGGTGAATATATATATAAGTTGGGATGGAAAAAAAAACAATAAAAAATACCCCTATCTCGGCGGTTCTTAGAGAACAACCGCCGAGATAGACCCATGGGATTGACCGATGCTGAGTTTGACCATGAGTCTATCTCGGCGGTTGTTCGGTCAATCCCATGGGTCTATCTCGGCGGTTGTTCTCTAAGAACCGCCGACATAGGTACACCTATTTCGGCGGTGCTCATTTCGGCGGTTCACAACCGCCGAAATAGGCCCATTGGAACCGCCGAAATAGGCCTTTTTTCTACTAGTGAATATAAAATTTGTAATTGTATCACAGACATGCGTAAACTCACTACACGTAACTAACTTATTTCAAAAACGCCAGATGAAACCGCCACACTGCTAAACAACAGTTATCAAAACAACCACAAATATACAAGCACAAAACAGTCAGCAAACAGCTACAAAACAGCCAACCAAAACAGCCAGACCAAAACAACCGTATAAAAGTCATGCCTAACAGAGCTCATATATACACAAGGGGAGGCTGATTGAAGGATTTTTTTTCGTTAAGCGACGGACCACCGTTGTAATCCAATGGGTTGACTCAAGGATTTCATCCCACCTATAATATAATTGATAGAAATTTGATTTAAATAAAATATAATTGATAAAAATTTGATATAAATAAGATAATATAATTGATAGAAATTTGATATAAAAAAAGGAAGAAATTGCTTTTGTATTCTGATGTTGTATTATTGTCCATCCCAGACTCCCCTAATCATAATCCAGGGGATGACAAAACCCAAACCATTACATATTGTTAGAGTTTATTAAACTCAAATGAACTTTCTTTATTACTCAGCCTCGCATGGAGAGAACGGGAGATAACATTGACTGAATTCATTTAGAGGATGAGAAGATGATTAACGAAACTAACAGAAGGAAAGACGGTCTATATAAGTGCCCTTGACTAACAGGCACGTGACCATCTAAAATACAACATGTAAAGAGACCTAGGTACACACTATAAACGTACATGTAATATGACCTAGATACAACCTATTCCAACACCCCCCCTCAAAAAGTACATCTCTTTGCGTCTGGGGAGAGCATGGGAATGTGCTTTTTGTTCCCACTTTCGAGAGTCTTGGTGCTGCAGACCTGCAAAAGAAAGAAAGAACTACCTTTTCTCGTTTTCATGCAAACCCAAATGTCAAAAGAATTATGGTAACTTTTACCTGTAAGAGATTTGGTCATCATATCTGCCAATTGATGTGTGCTAGGCACATATTGGACTTGAATAAGTCCTCCCTGCAACTTTTCACGCACAAAATGACAATCCAATTCTATATGTTTGGTGCGTTCGTGAGAAACGGGGTTCCTAGCAATGTGTATGGCTGCTAGGTTATCACATTTGAGTGGTATGGGTGTGATGTCTGGAATGCCAATCTCATCTAAAATCTACTCAACCAACTGAGTTCTCCGGTGACCTGCCGCATTGCTTTGTACTCTGCTTTGCAGAGGATAGAGCGACGGTCGTCTGCTTCTTTGATTTCCAACTAAGGGGGGAGTCACCTAAGAGGATGTAATAACCGGATATGGACTTTCGTGTGATTGGGCAAGAAGCCCAATCGGAATCACAGTAAGCTTCTAATTTGTATTTGGGTTCCTTGTTGAAAAATAACCCAAAACCCGAGGTTCCTTTGACATAAGAAAGGGTGTGGAAAGCGGCTTTCATATGCTCTGTGGTTGGTTTTTGAAGGAATTGACTTAGGAATTGGACCGCATAACATATGTCGGGCCTGGTGTTGGTGAGGAAGTTCAACTTACCTACAAGGCACACCTATATGTTGTGGGGTGTTGGAGTTTGGAACCACTATCTTCATTAAGTTTGAGATTGACGGGAGAGGAGAGACTGAGGGCTTGATGCCTTGAGCATCGAAGTCGTGAAGGATTTGATTTATGTAACGTTGTTGTGACATGATCATGCCGTTGTTAGTTTCTAAGAATTCCATCCCGAGGAAAAATTTAATCTTCCAAGATCTTTGATTTTAAATTTTGTTGAGTTGGTTTTGAGGATTTCACTCGTTGTGTCATTTCCAACAACTAGGATGTCATCGACGTATACGCCCAACAAGGTAATGCTGTTTTCTTTCTCTTGACAAACGAAGGGAGTGGTCATTTTGAGAATGGTGGAACCCTATGTCTGTAGAAAGTCGGCAAGTTTCTCATACCACTGACGAGAGGCTTGTTTCAGACCGTAGAGATATTTGTGTAATTTGCACTTTGTTTTCTCCACCAACCTTTAGACCTTCGGGGATGGTCATATAACGTCTTCGTGGAGATCTCCGTGAAGAAGGCGTATGACATCTAACTGGTCTAAGATCCATCCCTTCTTGATTCCCATATTATAAGGGCTCTCACGGTGGTTAATTTGACTACGGGAGAGCAAGTTTCTTCGTAGCGAGCCCTTGCTTTTGTGTAAATCCTCTCACAACAAGCCTAGCTTTGAATCTTTCTATGTCTCCATTAGCTTTGAGTTTCACCTTGTAGACCCATTTGCAATGATGGGACGTTTGCCTTGGGAAGGTCCACGATGGTCCAAGTCTTGTTTTGTTTTAGGGCCTCGAATTCATCTGTCATAGCTTGGATCCATTTGGGATCCTTGCTAGCTATTTGTAGCTGGAGGGTTCCTTAAGGCCATGAAGTTGGGACAAGAGTTTGTTGGTGTTTTGATGAAGGGAGCATGAGAGAATCGTATTGTTGGGAATGTGATCTGTGAGAGTATTAGGGCTAGTTTGGTAAGATGGTGAGAATTGAGAATGGTGTTTTGAGTCTTTGTTGTGAGAATAGAAGAAAAAGATCTTGGGTGATGCTAGAAGAAACCACGTAGGTCATCATATTTGGAAGGGATTTGTGTTCTCGGGTAGATCTCCTTGGTGTGTGGTTTGTATGGGGATTTCTCTACGTCGGGGGGATCAATATCTATGGAAGCATGGTATGTCTAGATTGGTAGTTTGAGGATGACAATCTTTCTTATCTCAGAAAACTGAGACGTGCAAGTGTCATCTTCAACTGTTATTGAGATAAGGAGAAGTAAGGAAAATGTCAGGGTAGTGTTGACTTTTGTCTAGAACATCTGTCCACCTTTTGTCGTGTTAAAGGGTAAATGTCTCGAAGAAGGTTATGTCTCGGGTGGATTTTGAGTTGCTTGTCCTCTAGTGTGAGGACTTTGTATCCCTTTGTATGTTTGGCATTTCCAATGTATACACAAGGGATGAGATAACTCCAGGTAACTACTAAAGATCTGGCTGTTTCCATGCCCCCAAGCGTATGGTATCTCCGGCGTCGGGTTGTTTATGCTCCCATCGAGAAGCCTATTTTGTTCTTGGCTATCAGGGCTTCTTGCATCGTCCATTTCCCGCCTGGAAACCTTCGCCGCCGTGAACTTGGTTGCTAGGGCTTGACCGTGTTTAATGTGATTCATGGCTTCTGATTTAATTTGAGGAGAATGACCCAAGTAGCTCTAGTGTGGTCGTCTACAAGGGTGAGGAATACCTATGCCCATCTAAGGTTTGTGTTCTCATGGGACCAACAAATATCTACATGCACAAGATCGAAGGGTTCTGTGGTTTTAATACTAGAGATTGGAAATTTTAATCGCGTAGCCTTAGACTTGTAGATATTGTGCATGGCAGAGAAGGTCACTGTTCAGATGGTTAGAAGCATGAATATCTATTATTTTGTTCATTCTTTTAGGATAAGTGTCCCAATCTGTCATGCCACAGAGCAACATTATGTGGCTGTTCAACAGTACACGGTTCTACATTTGTATTCATACAACAGAAGCATTTTCTCTTTTCAATATAAACTCACCAGTTTTCTATATCAAACACATACAGGCCACTAATTTGCCTTCCAATTTGCTGAGAAAGTGCTCTAGATTCCTGCAAGGTGCAAATATTTCCATGGAAAACAACAGATGCATTGAAGTCCTCTATCAGCTAGAACAGAGATTATTTGAACAGAAACGATGGAACAAACATTATATTTCTTATGCAAACTTTTCCATTCACACATAAATTAGCAACAGAATCCACACATTTCTTGTTGTCCATCTGGAGGGTTATATCCCTTGCTTTCGAAGGTTTATGCAATTTGCAGCAAGTCTATTTCCGCTAACTGCTCAGTAGCACAGAGTCGAGAATTCCACAAGTTTTTCAATTCGCAGATCATAGAATTTGTGTTAAGATTAAGCACGGCAGAGAGCTAAGATAGTTGTGAATTACCTGAAAAATCTCCGAAGTTCGCCTTGTTTACTAGTTCCACAAGTCCTTCTGCTGTTGTAGAAAGGACTAGTTGTTGGAGCTGGTCTGAGCTAAAACCTTGAACCGGTGGAAGCTTGAACTGTGTCAATCCCTTTATGTCGACTTCTGATCTGTGACTATGGACCCAATCTTTGCATCTTTGTTCTTCCTGGTGTCGTTGTTGGAAATCCGACGAAGCCACCAGCAATCGCCGCGGGTGTGACCTACTTGCCGCAGTTTCGAACATTTGAGCGCGCATCTTTCTTCGAACCCACCGGTGTTCTTGTTAGCGTCCTCCCTTGTCGAAGCTTTGTAATTTGTTGTTCCGCTCCCAGATTTCTGTCTGTTGAAGAGTTCCTCTCCTTTTGCAATTAGGGCTACGATTGGTCGGGTTCATCTCTGAGGTCGGTGGATTCACGTCTGCTCTTCTTGGATGATTAGAGAGTATATCTCATCTAGAGTAGGAGTATGACTCTTCGCCATTATCTGCCCGCGAAGCTGTGAGTAAGGTTTACTCAGCCCATCAAGAATGTACAATTCTTCTTGCGCTTGACGCTTTTCTTGTTTTTCGCCAGATTTGCAAGAGGCACAACAGTCACAATTCTCGATCGGCCATAGCTAGGTTATATGAGCCCAAACCTCCTTAGATTTTCATGAATAGTCAAGTAATTGTGTGTTACCTTGCTTCAAATTGACGATCTGGGACTTAATGTTGTGAAGTGTCGCCAGATTGTTCTTCTCGAAGCGACTTGACCAACCAGTCCCAAATTTGTTTGGGGTCACTGGTGTACATAACACTGCGCGCGATGTTTGGAGCAAGGGATGAGATAATCCAGGTAACTACTAAAGATCTGGCTCGTTTCCATGCCCCCAAGCGTATGGTATCTCCGGCGTCGGGTTGTTTAATGCTCCCATCGATGAAGCCTATTTTGTTCTTGGCTATCAGGGCTTCTTGCATCGTCCATTTCCACGCCTGGAAACCTTCGCCGCCGGTGAACTTGGTTGGTAGGGCTTGACCGGTTTGTTCTGTGGAGGCGACAAATAAGGGATCTGTCTGGTCAATCGTGGTGCTGGTTTTTCCGGCGCTGATTTCTGCTTTCTTTCCCAGTTGATCATCCATCTTTGCTTATCGAGAATAGAGTAGTGCTCTGATACCATGTTAGAGTTTATTAAACTCAAATGAACTTTCTTTATTACTCAGCCTCGCATGGAGAGAACGGGAGATAACATTGACTGAATTCATTTAGAGGATGAGAAGATAATTAGCGAAACTAACAGAAGGAAAGACGGTCTATATAAGTGTGCAGACGTTATAAAGTGAGTGGTTAAACTGGTGTAAAATTAAAAGAAAAGAAATTAAAACTCAAATTAAATGTCGGGCTGCAAACAAATCCTGGTCGCAGTAGTATAGTGAAAATGTAAGCAACCGGATGTCGAACCATGGGACTAATGTACATATAATAGTACCTAAGCGTGTCACAAGAGGGGGGTAGATTAATTGACTTGTAAAATAAATAAAAAGAATAAAATAAACTAAGTTGACAGATAAATAAAATGGAACTCTGGGTCAGGTTAATATAATCTGCATAATTAAGCTATCTCTACTGGTTTAATAATTTGGCAAGGTTCCTGTAATTATCTTAAGGACTAAGTCATAGCCTCATAAGACTCGTTCACCTGTAATGCAAGGTTCTAATCAAGGTTCAAGCAAAAGCCTGCGAACGGCAGAGGAGTATTGAGGAATTACATTTGCAACTGAATACTAACTTACTAAATCATGACAAGTTTCCTCCAGTTTTACGCCTTAATTAACCTGTCTATTTATCACCTGGTCTGATCAAAATAGACTTAGTAGAGCAATTTAATAAATTCGCGAGATCTATTAAAAAGGCGAGATGACTTTTAAAACGTAAACAACTGTATATAAATAAACCAGTAGAAATATTGCATAATTAATACAGATACATAATAACTATTCCCAGAGTAAACGTAAACTAGCCTAACATATTAAATAGATAGATAGAGACGAGAGTAATAGAAATCATCCGTAATCACTCCGTCTCACTCTGCTATTTTGTGTACGTAGGGCTAGAGGTGAATTTGTGGAATGTAAAATAAATAAAATGGAGAATACGGGAGAAGAGAGATGGGATGAATGTGTGAAGTGGTGAAGTTGGGTCGTGGATGGATTGAATAATTTTCGAGCAGAAGCTCGTGGCTTTTATAGAAGAAAAGAAGAAGAAAGCAGAGAAGGAAGAATGATTGCAGACAGAGGTGAATGACGCGTGAAGGGATTGAGCTCATTGATTGCTCACTGATTGAAGCATTGATTGCAGGGGACAGGAGTTGGAGACGGGGAGCGAAATAAGGTAGGCGCCGGCGACAGTGGGCGAGTTGCAGCGCGAGTTGCAGACGAACAGATAAGCTCGCGCAACATTTACATTGCGTGCTTGCCTCACGTCCGCCTACGCCTCTGTTCACGTCCGCCTGGTTAAGGGGCGGTTGCCCCCCTGTTGTCCGCCTCCAAGACCGCCCGGTAATAGGCGGTACTCTCTTGTTGTGTCCGCCAGTTATGGTGCGGTCGCCCCTGTGGTGTCCGCCAGTTATTGGGCGGTCGTGCCCCTCTCTTCCGCCTGGCGGTTGCGATCACTCACGTCCGCCTCATGGGTGCGGACCCCCTTCTCCATGCGATATTATATATATATTATATATATAACAATCTTCAACCGGCTCTATATTCTTCGTTATAAGTCCGTTTTCTGAGCCATTTGCGTCTATGCGTTCGTCTCTTTGTCTACTTTACTTCCAGCTTGGTTTTCCTCATGTTAAACCAATAAATTTGTGAGATAAACAATAAAACATAAACTAGAGGAAAACTAACCGAAGTGGAGAAATGAGCAAGAAAATGCTAATATTATATATGAGATACACCTATAAAACATGCTCATTTAGACACTTCACACCCCCACACTTATCTTTTTTGCTTGTCCTCAAGCAAAATCACATACCCAAGTAAGTAGGGAATGCTCAATACTAACAAATATTATTATGAAGGGTAGGATAAACATGATCTTTTAAACTTATTGAGGAGTGTGAAAAATAACTGCTGGTGGCATAGGTGTGCTCAGGGTTAAAATAAAATATAGAGTTTCGGGGTATGATCTAAGGTACTTCAATGTCTCTTTTTAGGTGACTCTGAGAACTTTTACCACGGCCAACTTCTCTCAAGAATGGGCATTGAGGAGAAAACAAAAGGAAGAATAGATTTATGCATTTATTTCACTTTTGCATAAGAGATGAGAAAATTTAGGCATAACGCCTTTGTATTTAAGAACACTCAACTCTCTTTTGTTGGTTACCAGTGGTGTCTCGCAAGTCCCTTATTATTTATTATTTTTCTTTTCTTTTTTAACAGAGAAGCACCCCTTAGCAATCCCTAAGAGAGAAGACAGAAAGAAACCCTGAGCAATAAAATCCAACCATTTGCAGATTATTTGGTCACACCGCATATAAAATGCTCCTCAAAAGTAATCAAAATTTTAAAATTTGTACATTTATCCCACAATTCACAACAATATTTATTCTTAAAGAGAACAACCCACATATACAGGGTCCATAATATTTGAATTGGACAAACGCATGATAAGGAGAGAGATTAACATTTAAGCACAAAATGTCACCGAAAAGGGCACACTCCCCCACACTTAAATTGAACAATTCCTCATTGTTCACCAGAAAAACAAGGAAGGTCTCAGAAGACCTTTCGGTAAGTAGATAAAATAGAGATAACACAAAGATCACAAAATCATTTAAGCACATAAACGCTCCTCTGCAGTTTTTATTTAAATAAAAGCAAAATAAAATAACTGGTACTCCCCTGATATTATTTTGCTAGTCGTTAAAGGAGTTCCCCCACTTGAGCTTCAGCCTCAAGTAGCGTAGCTTGGTTGCGGTGTCCACATGGAGGTGTACCTGCATAAAACACTAGAAGCAACCATACTATAAACGGGGTTAAAAGTTAGCAAAAATAAAATCTAAAGAGAACCTGAAAATTAAAAAGCATAAAATCAAATAAATAAAAGTACACCCGGGTTGCCTCCCGGGAAGCTGCCCTTATTTAACGTCTTTGGCTAGACGCCTGCTCGTTATCCTGGATCAAAAAAAACGTTACCTCGGCATATAAAATAAGAAAATTAATACTCCACAAAATCTGATGTTTGAGGAGGTAATGCCGGGAACGTAGTTCTAACAGAAGACCCGGCGGTGCTGATTTTTCTTCCTCAAATTGGAGGATGTAACATCATCCTTTTGGGTGAGGCTCGTAGAAAGAACGCTCGTTATCATCTTCAGAGAAAGTTAATTCTTTGAAAGTGATAGTGGCGTTTTGTTTGGATATATTGGCGGGAGGTGGTGGCAGTTCCTTCTCTTCATTTTCGAGGATGTAAATATCCTCATTGTCTGGGTATATTATAGAGAAGGATGGAAAATAGCGGTAATTGATTTTAGAGGGAGGGGTTTCTATGAGTGGCTCGTCTGTAGTGGGGTGTTCTACCCTCTTGAACTGCTTCGCTCATTGATTGCTCTAGTAGTTGAGCGATTCTCTCCCAGGTAGTCTGGTTGATCTTCTAACCAGAGTTGCTCTTGAAATATAGACAATCCTCATAATCATGAGCTCCCCCACATACGGAGCAGTATAAATCCGCCAATATTCAAACGCTTCTTCCATTGCCGTTACAGAGATTTTTTTTTTTGTGTTTTTCTGTATAAAACAAAACTACTGAAAAAGATTAGAAAATAAATGATTAAACAAACATAATAATATATAACAAAATAAAAGATAATAAATATAAACAACAAACAAAAATAATATAAACAAAATATTCTAATATAACAAGTGAATATCCGGGGCTAGGACTAGAATAAACTAGTCCCCGGCAACGGCGCCATTTTGCAGACGTTATAAAGTGAGTGGTTAAACTGGTGTAAAATTAAAAGAAAAGAAATTAAAACTCAAATTAAACGTCGGGCTTCAACAAATCCCGGTCGCAGTAGTATAGTGAAATGTAAGCAACCGGATGTCGAACCGTGGGACTACTGTACATATAATAGTACCTAAGCGTGTCACAAGAGGGGGGTGGATTAATTGACTTGTAAAATAAATAAAAAGAATAAAATAAACTAAGTTGACAGATAAATAAAATGGAAACTCTGGGTCAGGTTAATATAATCTGCATAATTAAGCTATTCTACTGGTTAATAATTTGGCAAGTTCCTGTAATTATCTTAAGGACTAGTCATAGCCTCATAAGAACTCGTTCACCTGTAATGCAAGTTCTAATCAAGGTTCAAGCAAAAGCCTGCGAACGGCAGAGGAGTATTGAGGAATTACATTTGCAACTGAATACTAACTTACTAAATCATGACAAGTTTCCTCCAGTTTTACGCCTTAATTAACCTGTCTATTTATCACCTGGTCTGATCAAAATAGACTTAGTAGAGCAATTTAATAATTCGCAAGATCTATTAAAAAGGCGAGATGACTTTTAAAACGTAACAAACTGTATATAAATAAACCAGTATAAATATTGCATAATTAATACAGATACATAATAACTATTCCCAGAGTAAACGTAAACTAGCCTAACATATAAATAGATAGATAGAGACGAGAGTAATAGAAATCATCCGTAATCACTCCGTCTCACTCTCTTTGTGTACGTAGGGCTAGAGGTGAATTTGTGGAATGTAAATAAAATAAATGGAGAATACGGGAGAAGAGAGATGGGATGAATGTGTGAAGTGGTGAAGTTGGTCGTGGATGGATTGAATAATTTTCGAGCAAAGCTCGTGGCTTTTATAGAAGAAAAGAAGAAGAAAGCAGAGAAGGAAGAATGATTGCAGACAGAGGTGATGACGCGTTGAAGGGTTGAGCTCATTGATTGTCACTGATTGAAGCATTGATTGCAGGGGACAGGAGTTGGAGACGGGGAGCGAAATAAGGTAGGCGCCGGCGAAGTGGCGAGTTGCAGCGCGAGTTGCAGACGAACAAGATAAGCTCGCGCAACATTTACACGCGGTGCTTGCCTCACGTCCGCCTGCGCCTCTGTTCACGTCCGCCTGGTTAAGGGGCGGTTGCCCCCCTGATGTCCGCCTCCAAGACCGCCCGGTAATAGGCGGTACTCTCTTGTTGTGTCCGCCAGTTATGGTGCGGTCGCCCCTGTGGTGTCCGCCAGTTATTGGGCGGTGTCGTTGCCCCTCTCTTCCGCCTGGCGGTTGCGATCACTCACGTCCGCCTCATGGTGCGGACCCCCTTCTCCATGCGATATTATATATATATATATAACAATCTTCAAACCGCTCTATATTCTTCGTTATAAGTCCGTTTTCTGAGCCGTTTGCGTCTATGCGTTCGTCCTTTGTCTACTTGACTTCCAGCTTGGTTTTCCTCATGTTAAACCAATAATTTGTGAGATAAACAATAAACATAAACTAGAGGAAAACTAACCGAAGTGGAGAAATGAGCAAGAAAAGTGCTAATATTATATATGATACACCTATAAAACATGCTCATTAGACACTTATCAAAGTGCCCTTGACTAACAGGCACATGACCATCTAAATACAACATGTAAAGAGACCTAGTACACACTATAAACTACATGTAATATGACCTAGTACAACCTATTCCAACACATATGCCAACCTGATAAAAAATAAAACTCAAATAATGAAGACTTTGCATATACTAGGGTAATAATTGACAACTTAAGAAACTGACGAAACTTGAGAAACTGAATAACTGACGAAACTTAAGAAACACGTTATTTGCTAAAAAACCACGGTTTGTAACCGTGGTATATGCTCCGACGTAATAGGAAAAACTTTATAAACAATGGTTCAAAACCGTTGTTTTAAATATGATAAAAAAACCATGGTTCTAAAACCGTCATTTTAAACCTTGTCTCGCGCGGTTTTTAGTGACTATATACGATGTTTCTGACGATGAACCGTCGTTTATAATGCGTTATAAATGATGGTTCCACAGTAAGCCGTTGTATATAGTCACTAAAAACAGCTTAAAAATGACGATTCCGCCTGATAACCGTTGTTTTTAATCTCGCGCCAAATATTCTAAACCATGGTTTCTGGCCAAACCGTGGTTTATTTATTTATTTATTTTTTCTGCCTCTACCATGTGTTTTCAAATACAACTCAATACATACATGTACCTCTATAGAGCATCCAACTGGTATTTTTCTCTTTGGTAACCAAAACACACTACACATATATATGCACAACTAGTAAAATAAGAGTTGCTAGTTGAATTGCACAAACCAATTCAATATGCACATCTAGCTAGCAAAATAAGAGTTGCACTTTGCAAAAGTTTGAAACGTACTTTACTTCACCATAAATAATGTAAGTCTAATACACTAGGAGAAAATCTAAGAAATGCTTAAGTAATTTTTACACCAATATTGCGCCATATGACTCTTACAAAGTCTAGGTCCGCTTTGACATAAGTGTTCCGTAACATATCCTAAAAATAATGAGCAAAATTGTAAGAATATATAGCATAGAAAAAAAACTCTCACAAATAAACCATAACATATCCTAAAAATAAACATAATCTATAAGTACATATAAATTATAAACAACCATAAATTAGAGAATAACCCAACAACTTTAGATTATTTTTTAAGTAAAAGGCTCAAAGTATCACATTTTGTGATTTCATGTTACTTTTTGTCGTATTAAATTATTCTCTGGTTTATTTATTTTTCAATATTTCGCATATAAAATTTCAAAACCGAGTGACACTAATATGACCGAGGAACATATACGAAGGGAAGCTAGTTCAATTTTCTAAGGAAAATATAGCATGAAAGAAAAAGAGAGACTGAAGCAAGAACGAAACAAGAAAAGGATGATGATTATAACCAAAGAAGCTATGGTTGCAATGGTCGCTATGTACAAAGTTTCTCATACATATTATATATACACAAGGGGAGGTTGATTGAAGGATTTTTTTCGTTAAGCGACGGACCACCGTTGTAATCGAGGGGGTTGACTCAAGGATTTCATCCCACCTAAAATATAATTGCTAGAAATTTGATTTAAATAAGATAATATAATTGATAGAAATTTGATTAAATAAGATAATATAATTGATAGAAATATGATATAAAAAAAGGAAGAAATTGCTTTAGTATTTCTGATGTTGTATTATTGTCCATCCCAGTCCCCAGACTCCCCTAATCATAATCCAGGGGATGACAAAACCCAAACCATTACATATGCCAACCTGATAAAAAATAAAACTCAAATAATGAAGACTTTGCATATACTAGAGTAATAAATTGATGAAACTTAAGAAACTGACGAAACTTGAGAAACTGAATGAACTGAAGAAACTTAAGAACACAGTTATTTTGCTAAAAAACCACGGTTCGTAACCGTGGTATATGCTTCCGACGTATATAGGAAAAGCTTTATAAACGACGGTTCAAAACCAGTGTTTTAAATATGATAAAAAAAACCATGGTTCTAAAATCGTCATTTTAAACCTTGTTTGGCGCGGTTTTTAGTGACTATATACGATGTTTCTGACGATGAACCGTCGTTTATAATGCTTTATAAATGATGGTTCCACAGTATGCCGTTGTATATAGTCACTAAAAAACAGCTTACAAATGACGATTCCGCCTGATAACCGTTGTTTTTAATCTCGCGCCAAATATTCTAAACCACGGTTTCTGGCCAAACGTGGTTTATTTATTTATTTATTTTTTCTGCCTCTACCATGTGTTTCAAATAAAACTCAATACATACATGTACTCTACAGAGCATTCAACTGGTATTTTTCTCTTTGGCAACCAAAACACACTACACATATATATGCACAACTAGTAAAATAAGAGTTGCTAGTTGAATTGCACAAACCAATTCAAAATGCACATCTAGCTAGCAAAATAAGAGTTACACTTTGCAAAAGTTTGAAACGTACTTTACTTCACCATAAATAATGTAAGTCTAATACACTAGGAGAAAATCTAAGAAATGCTTAAGTATTTTTACACCAATATTGCGCCATATGACTCTTACAAAGTCTAGGCCCGCTTTGGCATAAATGTTCCGTAACATATCCTAAAAATAATGAGCAAAATTGTAAGAATATATAGCATAGAAAAAAAACTCTCACAAATAAACCATAACATATCCTAAAAATAAACATAATCTATAAGTACATATAAATTATATACAACCATAAATTAGAGAATAACCCAACAACTTTAGATTATTTTTTAAGTAAAAGGCTCAAAGTATCACACATTTTGTGATTTCATGTTACTTTTTGTCATATTTAATTATTCTCTTGTTTATTTGTTTTTTTTCATTATTTCGTATTATCAAGTTTCAAAATTTCAAAATCGAGTGACACAAATATGACCGAGGAACACATATAGAGGGAAGCTAGTTTCGATTTTCTAGGGAAAATCTAGCTTGAAAGAAGAAGAGAGATTGAAGCAAGAACGAAACAAGAAAAAGATGATGATTATAACCAAAGAAGTCATGATTGTAGTGGTCGCTATGTACAAAGTTTCTCCTACATATTAACATGAGAAAATTGGATCGTTGTAAGTCGGTTCTCTTGCCAGATGGTTGGCCACAATAAATGTATAGAATTGGGGATATGAAATTTGGAAATAATTTTTGGATCAGTGGAGTTCTTGTGGGAAGCGGCGAAGAAGAAGCGAGACGGAAGATGAGGAATCGGGCGAGGAATTCCGGGGTCGATAAGGCGACAAAGAAATAAAGACGAGAGAAGAAGAGAACCGAAAGGAAAATTGTAATCTATATTGAATAAGGGAGAACCCCAACAAGAGAGTTTATACAAGAGGATTATGCCGTTGCTTAACGGAACAAATGTAATTAACAACGGTATTAAGCAACGGCTAATAGAGACCGAATTAATTAATGAAGGAAAGAAAGAGGAAGGGGTAAATGAGAAAAAACAATCCTAACACCCCCCCCCCCAAACCTAGGGAAAAGAGATTTTTGCTAGGTTTGAAGTGTTGAGCATTCCCATTGTCATTAATTGTTGGTGATAATCTTTCCCCGCCAAAGCCTTTGTAAGCATGTCGGCCTTTTGATACTGGTTAGAAATGTGGACAACATCAATGAGTCCGGCCTTGATCTGGTCACGAACATAATGGGCGTCTATTTCGATGTGCTTTGTTCGTTCGTGAAGGACGGGGTTGCGTGCAATGTAGACGGCCGATTTGTTGTTGTCGCATTTCAAAGGTATGGGAGTGATGTTGTTGATTCCGAGCTCATTGAGGAGGCAGGAGAGCCAAGCTAATTCCGTCGTAACGCGTCGAAGAGCACGGTATTCGGCTTCGGCGGAGGAGAGTGAAACGGAAGCTTGCTTCTTGGATTTCCAAGAGATGGGTGATCCTCCGAAAAGAATGTAGTATCCACTCACGGACCTGCGAGAAATGGGGCACGAAGCCCATAAATTATAGAATAACCATACAACTTTAGATTATTTTTTAATATTTCATAATATCAAATTTCTAAATTGAGTGACACAAATATGACAAAGGAACACATACATACATAAGGAAGCTAGTTTCGATTTCCCTGGAAAATCTAGCTTGGAAGAAGATGAGAGATTGAAGCAAAAACGAAACAAAAAAAGGATGATGATTATAACCAAAGAAGCCATGATTGTAGTGGTCGTTATATACAAAGTTTCTCATACATATTATATATACACAAGGGGAGGTCGATTGAAAGATTTTTTTTTTTCGTTAAGCAACGAACCACCGTTGTAATCTTATGGGTTGACTCAAGGATTTCATCCCACCTATAATATAATTGATAGAAATTTGATACAAAAAGGAAGAGATTGCTTTTATATTTCAGATGTTGTGTTGTCTATGATAGACTCCCTATTTATAATTCAAGGGAAGACAAAACCCAAACCTTTACGAAATTGTTTTCTATGTGCATTTTTTTATTTGCAATAATTTTTTCCTTTTACATAATGTGTAAATAAAACAACATTTATTTATTTTATTCTCAATAATTTTTTTTGGTAGCGTGGACAAAAGAAGAAGTTCATTTGTTGAGGAAGTGTATTAAGCACTATGGTTATCGAAAATTGCATCATGTCCCTCTATTAGCTGGTAAATCATATATACATATAGACTAAACAAACTAGCCTTAGTAAGCTTGATCGATGTATCATTGGTTTGCTACTGTCCAGCAATGTGTATGTATGTGATAGTGTTGAGCTTACAGATTCCATTTCTGGCTATGGTGAACCTGTGTCTACTTATTTCATTACATTTATATATGCTGTTATCTGTGATTTTATTACTCCTGAAATAATTAACTACTGCTGACTGTGTGTGACTTTTGTGCACCTGAAATAATTCATTACTGTTGATTGAGAGTGATTTTGTACGTGTACTGAATAATTCTTTTTACCTGTACCGAATTATCCACCACATAAGCTAATTATTTAACTTTTGATGTGATACTAGTGTGATTTGAAACCCATCAATGTATGACAATTATGGTGTACAACATTCAAAGTTTCATAGCAGCAACATGTTGTCTACTCTTGTTGAAGATGAAGCTCCGGTGGCTGCTTAGTTAGACATGAAATACCCCTAAGGTTTATACACATGATTAAGGGTTAATCATTGAGTTAGGAAGACTAATGAGCCCTAATGAATTAAGGAAAAATGGAACTCCAAACATATTTATATAAGTAAATATACATAGTCCAAAAGGTCACTAAACCTTCAAAAAAATATTGGACTAACGTAGGAGTAATTATAAGGCGAAATCAACTAAGAAAGTTGATGTAACATGTACCATGTCATTACATGAATTAAGAGCACCAATATCATGAGTGAATCAAAGAACATACTTTAACTAGTCATAATGAATATTAAGTATACCAATCACTCAAAAACATAAATAAACAAACTTTAGGACAAGGTAATCATGTTGGTCACAATCTAACACATGGAATAAGTCCTAATGTACAACATATAAGTTCATAACATTCTAAGACGGATAATAATGTAATTAACCATAATGTGACCAAAATACCCCTTAAATATCTTCATAGGGCCGGAATGTTTGAGAGGAATCAAGTGGCCTAGTGCCACCTTGTGCATTAGGAAGATATTTCCTTAAGTTAGAAGTCATGACTTGATGACTCACTACTTCATTCAATTTAACAAAGCTAGCACACTCATCCTCCCTCATCTCTCCATCTTGGACGAAAATATCCTTCATCTTCTTCCTTGAGTTTCTTCTTCATTTCCTTGCTTCGTTCAAGAACACAACAATGGTGGACTAGACCCACCTCACCTTTCTTCTCAAATCTTCTCCTTTTCTTCATCAACACATCAAGAGCAACACAAGCCCCTCTTCTGCATGAAGTAATGGTGGTTTCCTACAGATTTGGAAGCCAAATTTTGGCAATAAAAGCATGGGAGGTGTAACGACCCCAAAACCACCTTGGTTGAGAGACCGTTACACGTCGCACACTCATTACCTAAGACATGCAAGGCTACACTAGCGGATCCCCAAAACTGAACAAATACCCATATATTAATCAAACGTAGATTGCAAAGCTTGTTTTACAAGTTACTGAGCGGAAGCTAAATAAATACAGAGGGCCACTAAGCTGGCATTACCAATACAAATCCAAAAGCAACACAAAACGACAGAAGCGGAAGACTCCAGCCAAGAGCTGAAACCAGCAAATCAGATGGAAATAGGGGTGAGCCAAACTATAGCTCAGCAGGTGATAAATTTCATTAGCTGAGCATACCCAAAACTAATACTGAACATACATTTATACTTTTTACGAAAGCATAGCGAAATCAGAAACAGAGGCCTAGGAGGAAGAAGGCAGAAACAAAAGCTTAGTAAAGTCAGAAGCTTAAACACAAACAGAAGCTTAACAGAATCAGAAGCAGAGGTCGTAGCGGAAGTCTTTTAAACATACAAAGGTCAAAAGCAGAACAAGCCAAGTGATGTCAAATCAGAAGGAGTAGCAGAAGGCAAATCAGAAGGCAGAAGCTTTGCAAATCAGAGACTTCTTAGAAGAAGGAAAGCACACAACAGACCGTCTCAAGTCAAATACAGAGAGAGCAGAAAGAAATAGATCACTTAGTAAACCGGAAACTTTTAGATGACAGAAAGCAAACAGCTGTCTGTCAGAATTCAGAAACGGACAAATAGATCACTTATAAACAGAGATGGGACACTAGCACCGAACACAACACTCAAAAAGGATCGAAGACCCATGAATCTAACAGATCCCTCGACAACACAGAAATGACCCGAAGACCAAAGGACCCGTCGGTCCCACAGAAGGGAAATGGGAATGACCCAACACTCAGATAGACGTCTACATAGCATGCTACGGGAAAGATCAACCCAGCCTTCCACGGCTCAGAATGAACAGAAACTAGGTCCCCAAAACAGATATCAATCAAAACAGAACAGAAGGTGTTGTGAAGCACAACCACCAAGGCACAAGGCTTTAAACACATCTAGAATTGAAATCATTACTGAAACGAAAGTCTTAAACCAAGACTAGCAAAATACAGAAGATCAACTGAAGTCAGAAGCCGAAGCACACTTTCAAAGCAAATAAGAGTTTACAGAGCTTATCGAGACTTTCAATTCGAAAATACACCTACACATGTGCTAAAACATATCAAAACAGATAGTAGACACTGAGAGGAATCCAACGCCGCAAACTACACTCAAAACAGAGCTCAAACAAAAAAGTTATGTGAAAGCAGAGGCATGTCCGGACATGTGTCCGAACCTACAAGTTCGGACGCATGCCGTGACACAAAGCAGAGGTGTCCGGACTTACAAATCCGGACGCATGTCAGACCTCAAAATACAACACGTCCGAACATGTATCAGGACTTATAAGTCCAGACGCATGTTCAGTTTGAAATCCAAGCAGCGTCCGGACTTCTGTCCGGCCCTACAGTCCGGACAGAGTCCGAAAATCCGTAAAAAACATGTCCGAACTTGTGTCCGAACTTACATGTTCGGACACAAGTGGGAAGGGAAATCCGGAATTCGTCCTCGCATTCCGTCCGGACTTCCATGTCCTGACGGATTTCCGGACTCAACAAAAACACAGGAATTTCAGAGGCGACCACACCTACGTCCGGACTTACATGTCCTAGCGCAAGTCCGGACACGGCAAAATCTGCAAGATCGAAGACGCAACAGAGGCAGTTCCAAAGCTCCAAAACTCCATTGAAATATACAGAGTTTCTCGTAACAAAATATGCAAATCAAATACACTTCCCACGGGGTCTTAACACATAGAAACGTAAACCAGAAACCAACAAAAATCACCACAGATCAGAGAGTCAAATAAACATATACGGAAAACGAACGAAACCAGAAATCCCCATGGGTGAACACACACATCCGAATCTGTCTACCACCTACCTCACATTCGAAGCAAAGGTATCTCTACGGACTCTACGAAACGCTCTCCTCGAATCACTGCTTGAATCTCTACTCAAACCACGAACACTCGATCAAAATTGGGAGGAGACCACGCCGAGGGAGAGAGGAAGCGAAGAAACAGCAATCAGAACTTGAAACCCTCGATTAGAGCTCTCACGGACTCGAGCAACGAACCAACAACACAATTGAATTGTAGGGATGAGAGAATGAAGAAGAGAATGGGCAACAGGAGGAGAAGTTGAACGCGAAGAGAATGTCGAGAGAACTGTCAATGAGAGATGAGGGAGAGGGGGAATAATTGATCAAGATTAGGAAATAAGGAAAGAAAGTTAGTAAATAATAAAAAGGGAATTTTATTTCCTATCTTCTTAATCACTGACAAAACAAAGATGACATCTGTAGCCCTCCTCCCTCGAGCAAACAAAATAACAAATAGAAGAATGTCATCGACATGCTAATATAAGATTGAAGATTAATACGAACTCGCTTTACGAATCAGAAGGAAGGTATAGTAAAAAAAAATCTGGGGCATAACAGGTGGGGCATGTAGCGTGAGTGAAGAAGATGAACTGCAGAGCATGTGTGTTGTTTCACCAGCTTAGGTTGTAAATTACCGTGAATAAAGAGAATGAGATGAGGAAGGAGCTGTATCTTTTTTGTTCGCTGGTGATGTGTAAAATTATCGAGAGTATGAGAAATGAGAAGATTGCAGATGTATGTTGTTCATTCACCGGTTTGGATTGCAAACTGCCGTGAGTAAAGAGAATGAAGAAGAGGGAGTATGTTTCATGTTCTTGGTGCAGAGAATGACGAGACAGAACATGTATGTTCTTTGTTCTAGGTAACGAGAATGAGGCAATAAGAATCTATATTCCATGGAACACCATATTCTCAGGTTCCAGAATCTGGATTTTAAACTCAATCAAATTGTAAGCATATATGTTCTTCAGAGCTCACATTATCATGCTCAATTAGATGACTGCTTATCTGATATGAAAAAAAGGAAAGGATATGGTTAAGTAGCTTTGCGATCTACTTAAATAAGTGAAATTGTCAACAAGAAAGAGTGTGACAACTTAAGTGTCTGAATTGATTCTTTAGAAAAATAATTCAAGGAAAAAGATACTACCCCCATTACAAATCAAAAGTGTTGATATAACATTTTTAAAAAGTTGTAATTGTTACAAACCTACTCCTAGTGCATCATAAAAGAAAATCATAACGACAAACACATATACATAGTGTGTACATATTAGGAACAAAGAGAACATTAAGATCAAAGGAAACTCTTATAGTAAATAACCGATAAATCCTCATTATTATACATGCTAAAGTATTGAAGTATCGGCTGGTCCAATTATAATAACCTAGAAACACATGCATAGTTTTTGAATTAGATAATCAATAATAGATAATAAGATCTATCCGTTCAAAGTTTGTAGTGCCGAAAGTTTTTATGAACTTCATTCGGCTAGAAATAAGACAAAAGCACTTGCTTCCACCAATTCTCACATTGAATACAAAACATTGGTCATGGCAATAAAACTACAAGGCATAATAAAGTTTTAAATGGAAAGTGAAATAATTGACTCGAAGTAACAATGAGAAGTTTAAAAAATTAATTCCCATGGTGCTTAGTTGGCAAATAGAATTTCTGGGATTTAAATGCTGCTATGCACTAGCACTTGTGATCTTCGATCTGTATGTTGGAGACGCTTTTGATAGAAAGAGAGAGAAGGAAGGGTTTTTGTGACCAACTCACCTCTCATTTCAGCAACAAGGCTGTTCTTGCATTGATGCGGATGTTGTTCGTCCTATCCGTCATGCACATCAAAGGTTTAAGAATACTTTCACTCTATGTTAAGCTGTCTTTTATTTTTTTGAGGTTTCGTCAATTACTTTTTCAGTAATAGCTAAGAGAAACTTTGCCTTGCACTAAATTTCCTTCTTACAAAATAAGCCTACAACAACTACTTTTAAGTCATAAGATAACTGTTAATAACAGTTGTATCAGTTCCAGTTTAATAGGGGTCTAACACTTTATACAACTATTATTTAACAGTTATCTAATACAACCAAATAACTACTGTAATTAATACTACCAAATACAACTGTTTAAATCAGTTTTAGTAAGTTAAAACAATTGTCTTTGTTATATTGTGTATACAACATATAAGTGCAATTGGGGCAATTTTTTGTTGCCCTAACAGATCAGTATTTTACACCAATAAGATAATCGGTGCAATTTAATGTTGCTCCAAGGTTGCACCTATAGATGTGCACCAACAAGACATTGGGGCAACATTTTAGGGTGCACCATTTGAAAAGCTCTATGGGTGCAAAGATCACTTGCACCAATTGATGAAACACAAACAATGCACTTTGATACTGCACTAATTGATGCTAGTCTATTAGTGCATGTTTGCTTGGTTGCTCCGTTTGATCAATAGCAAAGGGTGCGAATTATTTTGTTGCACCGTTTGAGCAATATCAAATAGTGCAAGTTATTTTATTGCCCCGTTTGATCTCCTTCTACTAGTTAACAATTGGTGTAGTCTATTTCTTGCACGATACTGCACCATTTGATAATTAACTATTGGTGCAAAGTCTATTTCTTGCACCATTTGATAGTTAACTATTGGTGCAAAGTCTATTGCTTGCACGGTTGCACCATTTGATAGTTAACTATTGGTACAAAATGTATTTGTTGCACTGTTTGATAGTTAACTCTTGGTGCAAAATGTATTTCTTGCACTGTTTGATATTTACAAATAGGGTATTAAGGACATTGCACCACTTGGTGCATAAATATGGTACACCCTGCTACACACAAAAAGGGCAAACCTTAAAAAATTACACTAATAAATATACAACAACAGGAGCAAAATGATATATTGCACTATTTGATATCCTTCCATTAGTGCATTTCACTGTTATTACTCCGTTTGATATCACATTTGGTGCAATTGAATTGCCATATTTGAACTTTTAGATTTGAAAAAAAAATGCTACAAAAGTAATTTTCATTTACGTATCATTAGCACTGAAGAGTACAAAAATTAATTTTTTATGCCAATCTAAAGTACGTTTTTAGATAATGAAATTGTTGAGAGCAAAATCTTAACAAAATACTGTTTTATATAATGATGAGTATTTGTACAACAATGAAGAAAATAAGACAGTGTAGATGCAGAAACACAGTTTTACTCACTGACAATAATCAAAATGACAACAAGATGCTAAACAGACTAAATGATCCAATCAAGGTCAGTTTTGATCATGCTCTGATGCTAAACCCATCTTGGAAGGGATCTGATGTTAACATAGAACTAATCACTGATGCTGCAAAAACTCTGAAGCTGCAAGCCTAATCACTCTGAAAGAGGCGTATAATCAAAATGCTTCCTCATTGACAGATAATCAGATTAAGCAAGAGCTTGTCTCTTCAACTGGAGGGTGTCAAGCAGAAGCTCTGAACAGTGAACGAGAAGTATTTTACAAGAAAAATCTGGGGTAACTCTTGGCTCATTTGGTCTGGGAAACTATGATTCAGAATCTGTTTGCCAAACACCTGTATCAAAATAAAAGAGAAGGCAACCTAGAGCAAGGGTAGTCGGAAGATTGGCATATCACTGTGAACATGAAAACTTGTAAAAGTGATGGAAGAGCGGAAAGGGTAGAAACTAGATGCATG
>CM041781.1:51638392-51677547 GCA_023374045.1 Limonium bicolor
AGCACGTTTTTGAAAAATTGTCTTAGAAAGGGTTTTATGTGGCTAAATGCCCATGATTACTCCTTAATCAACTTGTTACTACTTAGTATCACATTAGGAAGTCTAAATCAATGAGAAATCAAAAATTTCACAAATATGTGCACTAATTTATGAATTATGCTCAAATAATGCTAGATTAGCATTAAGTCAACTAAGTTTAATTAATTAGTCAAACAAGACCATAAATATCTCATTAGACAAGAGGGGGCAGGTTTTAAGGTGATGACTCACCTTATGTAGCCAGCAAGTTAAGGAAAAGAGTGGGAAATGTGAGAATAGTACTATTTGCTTTTAAAACAAAAATCTTGCTTTTAGCTTACCCGTCTCCTCCTTCTTCATTCTCTCTTCTTCCCTCTTCTTCATTCTTCTTCTCTCTTTCTCCTTCATTCACGTAAGAAGCAACTCTATGCTAGCTCCATCTTCATTTGCTTGCCAAGCACTCATCTTAGCTCCAAAATCAAAACCAAGCACATAGTTCTCTTAGTTAGCTCAAGCTCTTTCTTTCTATCCTTTCAGATCTCCAAGAGCTTCAATTTGGTGCCAAGGAAAACCGCCATTAGAGGATGAAAAACAAGCTTGAGGTGTCCATTGGCTTCTCCATTCTCTTAAGGTAAATAATATGTAAGAAAAACTAGGTTTCCACCATCTTTCTCCATTACCGAAAATTACCACTCATGGGGCTTCATTTTTATGCCTTTTTCTAGCTTGTTTTCTATCCTCCAAGGGCTAGAGGAGGTCCTTCTTGATTCATATCCAAGCTTGTCGTGAGGGGACTCCAAGGTAAAAACATCTTCAAGTCAAACATTATACCTTAAAACAACATTTTAACCTAGGGTTTACCCCTTAAGTTAGGTATTATTTAGCACTCATTGGAGTTATTGGATATTGATTAGAACATTGGCAAGGAGAAATAATTTGGTGACCGAGATTGTTCAAGGAAAAAGGCTAAGGAGAAAAGTTGGTGAAGGTGAAGCTTGTAAAAGAACAAGGTAAATGTCATACCTTAAGGTGTTTTAATGCATTAAGGGGTGGGATTTTGATAGATGATAGGTTTAGCTTAGAGTTTACAATGAGAAAGGGTTATAAAACTTAGGAGAAAGAACATTATTATATTGAGAACTTGTGACTAAGGAGCAAATGAGAAAGGAGATAGTTAAACAATGTTAAGGTGAATTATGAGAACATTATATTGTAATGGGAGCCTTGTTGAATGTATTTGCAGGTCAAAGGCAATATATTGTGGAAATTCAGTGTTTAAGATTTATGCATTTAAGGGCCTAAGTGCCAAGCAATTTAAGTTTATGCATTATATTGTGATGTAGTGTAGCTTGGGTGTATATTGTGTGCTAAGATGGTGTAATGAGGATTTGAGAGTTCATAGTTGTTTATTGGTAACAACCTAAGTGTTTGGGTGTAACAATATGCTAGGGAAACCATGTCAAAATTTGGTAAGGAAACTCGATGTTTAAGATGATCTAAGGAGATTGTATGACTAAGGAAATGCTAGGAAACCTTGGGGGGATGTTTGATGAAAAAGAGTGAGTTTAAGGTGTTTTTGGTGAATTAGAATGACTTAGGTATGTCTAGAAGGAACTACAGGTTACAATGGTGAATTTTAGGCACCAAAGCCATGAGAAGATAAGTTAGGAACCTTGTTCAAAGTTTAAGAAAATAAGGTGTAAAGTCTTGAAATGATTTAGGTAAGAACTAAAGTGTATGTCCTTGTGGAAATGTTGGTAAATGAAATGAGGGGTGAAAAATGATGCTTGTGAAGTGGTCAAGTTGCTAAGAGGGAACGCTTGGGTTAGTTGAAGTTCTAGGTAATTTACATGTTGTAAATGTAAGGAAATAAATGTTAAGTGTTAGGAATTTTGGTAAGAATTGAGTGAATGGTTAAGAAGATCTTTGGTGGGTGAAATAATGAGTTTGGTGGATGTGTTAAGGTGAGTTGAAGTGCCCAAATGAGGTTAGAACATACTAGGATATGTAAGGTGAAGTTTGGAGTCAAATGTGCATTTTTAAACAAAGGTCTGGGGCAGACCGACCTTGGGGACCGGACCTGCAAGGTCGGTCGAGCCCAGTTTAACCAGCCAGAAAACTTTCTGGAATGGACCGACCTTGGGGACCGGAGTTGCAAGGTCGGTCGGGCTTGAATTTTTATACGGGAAATTGTTTCTGGAATGGACCGACCTTGGGGACCGGACTTGCAAGGTCGGTCGGGCCTAAATTACAAAGGGGAAAAACTTTCTGGAATAGACCGACCTTGGGGACCGGACTTGCAAGGTCGGTGGCGGGGTAGAATTTTCAGACGGTAATGTGTTCTGGAATGGACCGACCTTGGGACCGGACTTAGCAAGGTCGGTCGAAGTGTAGATTTTCAAAACCGAATGTTACTGGAATGGACCGACAGGTCGGTCGGTAAGGTCGGTCGACCAAAATTTGTAAAAAAAAAAAGAAACTTTAAGAATGTTAAGTGGTATTGAGGTACCATTAAGAGGGCAATGATGATTAGAAACATAAGGACCTAGGGGATTAAGTTAAGTATAAACTTTAATGTTTAAGGTTAAGTTTGTAAGATTAAGTTGTAAAACTTAAGAGATGTTAGGAGGGATAGTTACGTAAGTTAAGTAATGTGTAAGTAATTAATAATTTAAGTTGGATGAATATTTTAGGATTTGAAAGTTTGGAACCGGAGGAGAATTAAACAATCGGGACAACCGACGGTGAACAGTACAGTCTTTCTTGTGACCTGCTTGCTAACGAGGTGTCCCTCGGCTTGCGTGCTATCTGTTTATTTGCTATGACTAAGACAAGATAAAGCATGTAACCGGTTTGTATTGCTCTCGTTGTGTGTGTGTTTTCTTTACACTAACCCACGAGACTTGAGACTAGCTACTAATTAAGCTTAGTATTTGTTGAATTGTGAAGAGGAACTATATTCTGGTGACTGTTGGTTAATACCTATTAAGGTTTAACTAACACATGAATTGTAAGACTTTCACTAACTGGAACTTAAGAGGAGTGAGGAATCCGGGACTGACTCCAGTCATGCATGTTAAGGGAAGGGGGTCGGTATCTGAATCAGATCCGACTTCCATTTGAGGACTTGTCTTCGGACTCGTCGCCTAGGGTCGAATGTCGGCTCAGCTACATTGGATTTCCAGTCCAAGGTATAAGGCATTAAGATGGTGTGGTGGGATCTACCTAAATCCCAACTAATTTGAGAATTATTGTTCATTCAACCAATGTAGTTCTCGGCCGTTGGCTAGGGTCACTTTTGACCCGACAAAATGAACAATGGACTATGTGCAACCGAATATGATTAAGAACGGTTAACTTGTTTGAGTTGTGATTGTTCACTTAAGTGTGGTCAGGTGTTTATTGCACTTCTTATTTATGCTGTGTATCTAATCAATCTCCATGCTATCGACAATTAGTCGTCGTAGCCCCGTTAGCTTGGGGGCCATGAGAGGATCGTACCAGCATTCTTGCTGACCCCCTTTGGGGGCTGTTTTTATTTTGCAGGTAAGTGTCCCATGAAGAGTCACCCTGAGAGTAGGGGCGGTTAGACTTAGGTGGGGCTTTTATTTTGGGTACGGGTTGCGCTTGTGCACCCGTCTGTTGTTATTAAGACCTGAGGAAGTTATGTTGTTGTTTGAGATACTATGAACTCGGTTGGTGGGTGTTTTGGTTGATATGTATACTTTGGTTAGCGTTGTAAATATTTAAAGTTCGGTATATGTTGGTCAAACCGTGTCAAGGTTCTGGTGTTAGTTTATTCCACTGCGACGTATGCGAGTAAGTTGTTAAGTTTGCGATAACCACGATTGGCTTAGGACGGGGTGTTACAATGAGCAGGCCCGACGGGCCTAAAAATCTCCTTGGCCCGGCCCGCCCGCCCGGATGATCACCTCTATTCAGTTCTGACCCATGACTTTGATATACATAAATCTTGAGTTTGTGGTGAAGCTTTGTTTGAAAAAATGATTGCTAGGTGGCAACATTGTGGCACTAGTGAGAAGTCTACTCCTATGATGCGGAGAGGGCCTGAAGGTCCCAGAACCCTTTGCAATGCCTGCGGACTCATGTGGGCAAACAAGGTAAAAAATGAGCTCATTAAATCTGACTTGGGATCTTGCATGGTGCGGAGTGCCGAAACATTATTAATTTGTTGTGTTCAGTAGCTTTTTTCATAGTAATTACATTTACTGCTTTTGTTTGTATGTTAAGCTTTTTCTATTTTTTTTTTGTTATGTAGGGTACTCCGAGGGCAGTAAGTAAAGCTACTCCTCTGGATGTGTGAAATACCCCTAAATTAATCTAAATTAATTTAGGGGATTTCTTTTATTAAATCCTAAATAATACAATTAAAACTAAATTATTATATGGTATTATGAATTTAATAATAAGATTTATGAGTCAATAAATCTTGGAAAAATTTTGAGACACTCCAATTATATTATAAAGATTTTAAAAATATTTGGAGCATTGATTTGAATCATAAAAGTCAATATAAAATCAAAGAAGTCCTAGAGCTCCTTAAGCCTTGCTAGGGTTGACTTTTTGAGAATGGTCAAACCAGCCCATGAAACCTATACCAATAAAAAGGTTATGGAAAACCAAGAAGATTGATAATAAGAACGTTAAAAATGGATCATCCTAGCCAAAGTTATGATATAATGAAGTTTAGAGCCAGAATTTAGAAGGTTGTTGACGTGGCTAGGGTTTGCTGACTCAGCCACGCGCGCCTCTGGAGTAGTGCCACGACAGATGGCCGAAATTCCCCAGAAATTCGGCTAAGTATTCTCAGCCTCCTCCTAATCGTTGCCCTATCTTGTGACTTCAATATCTCAGCCGTCTTTGAGTATTTTTGAATGTCGTCTTCTTCATTCTCTTCTCCTACAAACCCTCTTTCTAACCATTACTCACACTTAACCTAATTCCTTCTAAATCTGCCGAAAAGTTGATCTGAAGTTGCCTCCCCGAAAATCTGCAACCCAGATTTTCCAAAAAACCGATTCGGTAAGGTAACATCGTCTAATCATATCTCCTTCATCTGTCAATAAAAATTCGAGTTCTATAGCTCAGTTTTGTAGATCTCTAATCCCTCTACAACTTTCCTTTTTACACCCAAGGCTGATTCTCAATCGTGTGGAAGATAGAAGCGTCTAAAGTTCCCAACTCGATCACGTCGGGTTTTTGCCCAGAATTTTTCAAGAAACGAAATGGCAAACTCAGATCTTTATGGATAAAGAACTTTCTCCCTAGTTCTTCATTTTCAATGATTCTTCCACCCATGTTTAGAGTTACATACCTAGTTTAAAATGTGGTAGGTTTCGTGGATCGAATCCTTCTCAATTAGCACGAGTTGATCCGCGAAGTTGCCTACCTAAACAGCACATAAAATAACAATTTTCCAGAAAACCGATTTCAATTTCCCTCACCGGCGCTTCTCCGGTAAGTTTCCGATCAATTCCTCCGACAATGTTGTTCGATTTGTCATTCTCGAACTAACCCCCCAACCAATTTAACCTATAATGCATCATATAGAGAGAATTTATGGAAATTCGAATTTCTAAATCGTATGAACCCTAAGTCGACAACCCAGATTCGAAATCACTGAGCCGTGCATTATAATTCACGAAATTGGTACCATTGGAACCGAAATTAAATTTCGAATCCAGTGAAACAAAAATCAACGAATTTGGTTCTATAGATTGAGAGAAATCGACAGATTCCCAATCGGCATTCGAATTGGGTTTCTGATGAATTTGGCGAATCTGGGTTGTCCGATCGTAGTTAGAAGGAACGGACGGCCGAGATTATAACGTGGGTAATTAGTAGTATATTAAGTGTTATAAATTTCAGAATAAAACTCTAACTTGTTGTATTTATTTAATGGCCTTCCCTAATGTATTTTGACACGAAATTTTAACCATAGATTCCTTATAAAATCTAGTTTATTATAATGTAAGCTAATATGGGTTTTGATTTTTTAAACGTAAGTTATAATTTTTGTAAGTTATGAGTATTATGGAATTATTTAAATAATTTAAAAACATATTTTTATGAAATTAAATATTTATAATATGTCTAAAATATCATGGATACTATATATATTAAATTTGGGAATTTTTAGACAAGAGTAAATGGGTCTAAAAATTGTGTTTATGAATTTTTCATAAGCTATCTTATAATATATGATTTTTAATGTAACGAAATTAAAGTATAACTTGTTAATAAACTTTATAGGTTGAAAAGAATATAAGAAGAATAAATTAACACAGAATGTTAATAAATATTTTTGGGTATAAACTTTAAGTGAAAATATATGTATATATTTATATACATATATGTATAAAAGAAATAAAATAGTAACTTAAGTTAAATTAAGGAATTTAATTAATCTACATTCATATTAAATATATAATATGGAAGTTAATATACTTAATTGAAACTAAGGCAAATACTTTATTTTATAAACCATATATTGGATGTGGATATGTGTAAAAGTTAATTGAGATAATTAAATACAATAACACTACGTAAAGAATGTCTTAAATAAATCCTAATATATATAGGTAACAAAAAAAATAAAAAGATAAAAGAAATAAAATACCTTATGGAAAATAGAATATGAAGGAATTAATAAGTTAAACTAAACCTATACATAGTACTAATAAAAGAATATTATATGGGGTGATATTAAATTATGGTTATGAAATTTAGCTTAAAGAGTTACCTTTGAATTTCTAAGATTCATATAAACCATATTAAAATACATATATAATATTATTTTTTAATGACTAGGATGTAAATCGATAATTGGATTAGGTAATTAATAAGTTAAGACTTAGGAATATTTGTAATTTGATTACATAAGTTGTGACACCGATAGATCTTATTATATAAATGAAATACTTTTACATCTAATGTGAGGTGGATTAATAAGACTAAATTTAATCATTTCATAACATTTATGGTATTGAATAATAACTTAAAGTCTTAAGATAAAATCATTAAATGGATTATGATATAAAACCATATGAAACTATGATTAGGGAATTAATCTAAATAATAATCCGTAAGTTTCTTAAAATTAGATAAGCCATATAAAATACATTTATTACCAATATTCAGGATGTGAGATTTTAATTAAGTGATGTATCTAGTAGTTAGAACTTATAAAAGGTTTGCAAATAGAAATTAGATATTTAAAACCTTTGAACCTTTAATCATATGAAACTAAATTACATAAGATATTTTATTTCTCTACTTTACGATACTGAAAATCTTAATATGTCATTTGAATATAAGGTATGAGGATTTTTCGGAATAGGTGATCTTATTAAATAATTGACAATTTCACTTGTGAATGAGAATTTAATTCTTAGGTAAATTTTACCTAATGTTAAGATGTAATGTCTATCCTAAAACATAATAAAGTGAATTAATTTATGGAGTTATTCCTTCGAAACCATAGGTGTAGTAAACAATCTAAAATGCATTTAAGACATAAGTTTATTAAAATTTAGTACAAAAGGATTATACATAGTCTATAGAGAACTTGTATGTAAAAATAAAACATTTAAGAAATTAAATGTAAGTAAGGATACGTAAAAGGTTGTCCTAAACACCTTATATAGGTAATGATAAAGCAAATAATATAACATGTGGATACTAAATATAAGCGTTCGATAAGTCTAAGTTAATTATAATGTAGTTGTTTCAAGATGAAAAGTAATTTTGCATAAGCTGTCAGCTGTTGGTTTTGGTGTTTGGTGGAACGCTTGCTGATAGTTTTAAAAAGCAGAGATAATTGTTAGATCCTGCTGCTGAAAATTGAGAAGCTGTCTGCTGATGGTTTTGTAGAAGCTGTTAGCTGCTGGTTTTGGGTGTTTGGTGGAAGCCTGCTGATTTCAGAAATTGAGAAGCTGCCTACTGCTGGAAGCTGTTCCCCAAACGAGCTCATTATTAGAAGGTTGTAATAAAAGTCATTCCGAACTAAAGATAAGATAATTGAGTTTAGTAGCTCAATTAAGTTATAATAAAATGTATCTACAACACTATGATTCCAATATACAAGATGCAGATCTTAATTAAGTTAAGGGGAAAACTTAATCATAATGGATTATCTAGTAATATTGATAAAATACATAATCATTACAATGTGAAATAATAGTATAGTATTCTAAGATAAATCTATCATAGGTCATAATACGATGTTTATTCTAAATTAAGAATAAAAGTATTGAGCTTAAGAATTGTTATTGAAATTATAAGATTGATTGAATAACATAAAATGCATTTATGATATAAGGGTCTCAAAAGTCTTGAATTGAGAATTATGGTTAAGTATGAGTAAAGTGGATAAGAGTGGAACAATTAACAAGTGTTAATAAAATACATTCCTTGGTCTTACAACCTTGGGCTATACAACATTCTAAGATAAGTCAAAGGTTATACATAACATTTAAGTGAGGGCTTAAAAGACAATTGAGACTTAGAAATAAGAGTGAGGAATTTATTTAAGTTTAACTTAGGCTACAAGTTATTGATTATAGACTACCTTTTATATTCCTCAGAGTATTGTGGAATATTTGCACACGTCGACTAGAACTGCTACAGCATTAAGCAGGTACGATTTCTCATACTCAGATACTTTTTCTAACGGACTTTATGGAATGTTTTGGAAAACGCTAACTGAGCTGAAATGAATTTCCAAAGGGAAACTGTTTGTGTGACTAACTCAGCTTGATGTGACTAACTGAGCCTTGAATGTATAACTTACATGATTATTGGGTCCTCCTATCAGGTTGTTTCATTAGATATTAAATGTCGAGGGTTTACGCCTCTGCACTCAGTAGGACTGAGTGTTTTGGTATTGCACTTGTGCAGTTAGTAATCTAGTGGGAATATGGGAAAATGTCAATCTTGGTAAATTCTTCTTTTAACTCTGGATATCGTTTCATCCATGAGCTGAGTCTTTTGTTGTGACGTGCGCGCGTCTTCATCGGTAACAGTGAAGGGCTGTATATCCCTTGTCCAAAAGGACGTTGTAAACAGTGAGGGGTTGTATATCCCCTGTCCTAAAAGGACGTACTTGGCGGTGGGGGCCATCTCTCCCAGTTGGTTTTATTCCACTCTTGAGTTGTTGGTTCTTGGATCTCTCTTTTCATTCCTAGTCCTTGTGACTACTTGAGTTTTTCTACTCCTGACTGGAATTGAATCTAACATAAGAAATGGGTGTTCTCTAACTCATGGTGTGACTTCTTTTTAAATGACTAACTTTATTTTAATGTTATTTATCCCTATCTTTGTCTTGTTCTCTTTTCTTTACAACTTGTTTAGTTTGAAGTGTCTTGTTACTCTATTTTGTTTTAAGAGTTTCAATCCAAGTTACTGTTTTGTTTTAAAGGATTATGTTTTAATTTCTGTTATGAGAGTCGTACCAGTTCCATTCCAGGGAACTGACTCACCCCTCCCGGGGTGGGCTACTTAGTTTCATCTTGCAGGTACGAATTGTTATACAGGTGGCCACGAAGAGTATGAGTGATTGGGATGGGAATTAGGATTTGTGGAGAGTTGTTGGATTTTGCTATTATTGTAGTTCAGTTATGTTTTCTCGAGTTCAGACTGTAACATTTGTAAGTATTAATTGGTGAGGTTTTGTACCGGGTGTTTGGAACCCGATGATCTGTAATCGTCATTAGAGATTTTATTCCGCTGTATTTATTGTGAATATGGGCATTACAATCTGTCAATTATTGACAAACTCAAGAAAACTTCTCACGTTTCCATTGATGAAGAAGAACGAGAGCTTTCGATTACAATCAAAATAGAGAGGAAAATGTATGTGTCTATCACGCTGCTATCCCAGACTTATGTAGTCTGAGTCTAGTAATAGAAGGCGGTCAAATGTTGACCGGTGTACAAAATTACATCGCTAAAGATCCTAATACACACTAGAAAAATACAATTGTATCCCTAAAGTACAATATAAGTAAACCAACATAATATGTAAAGTGTAACGATTGTAATATAGGAGTTTAGTAATCCTGATATCCCCCCTCAAAGAGCACTCCTTTATGCTGAAGAAATATAGCTCTTTGACTGGAAATTTAGTCCGCTGAAATCTAATGTAGGGTGGAGAAACTACGCCTGCAAAAGCAGAAGTCTCTCATCCTGTGTCAACAAGGAGCTTGGCTGCATGCCGAGAGGTGAGAAAGAGTGCTGATAACTCTTACCCGTCAATGGTTTCATCATTAGGTCGGCTAGCTGACGTGTGCTTAGAACGTACTGAACCTGTATAAGACCACCCTGCAATTTCTCATGAACAAAATGGCAATCTAATTCTATATGTTTTGTTCGTTCGTGTGAGACGGGATTTCTAGCTATGTGAATGGCCGCTAGGTTGTCACATTTTAGGGGTATAGGAGTTATGTTAGGAATACTAATTTCGTTAAGAAGTCTAGTGAGCCAGCTCAATTCCCCCGTTACTTGGCGCATAGCCTTGTATTCTGCTTCAGCGGAAGACAAGACAATTGAAGTTTGTTTCTTAGATTTCCAACTCAAAGGTGAGTCCCCAAGGATAATGTAGTATCCGGAAACGGATTTGCGTGTGATGGGACAAGATGCCCAATCAGAATCGCAGTAGGCCTGGAGATCGAAGTTTTGTTTCTTATTGAAGAGTAACCTGAAGATGGAAGTGCCCTTTATGTAGGAAAGGGTGTGGTGTGCAGCTTTGAGATGTTCCGAAGTAGGTGACTGCAGGAATTGGACAGCAAAAGCTATGTCGGGCCGTGTGTTTGTAAGGAAATTGAGTTTTCCTACTAAGCATCTGTATGTGGTGGGATTTTGTATTTTGGGACCGGAGTCCTTGTATAATTTGAGGTTGAGCGGGAGAGGAGAAATAGAGGGTTTGCAATCTTGCATCTCGAAGTCACGAAGGATTTGGTTAATGTAACGTTGTTGGGACATGATGACCCCGTCATCGGTTCTAGGAATTCCATGCCGAGGAAAAAAATTAATCTTCCTAAGTCTTTTATTTTTGAACTTCTTGTCAAGTTTTGTTTTTAAATATTGAACTTCCTTTGTGTCATTTCCAACTACTAAAATATCATCGACATAGATTCCTAGGAGAGTTATGCTATTTTTCTTTTTCTTGAAAGAAAGAGTAGTCATTTTGAGAATGTTCAAAATTAAGGTCCTTTAGGAAAGTGGCAAGTTTTTCGTACCACTGCCGAGAAGCCTGTTTTAAACCATAGAGAGATTTGTGAAGTTTGCAGACCTTGTTTTCTCCTTTCACTTCTAGCCCTTGAGGTATAGACATGTAAACGTCTTCATAGAGGTTTTCATGTAAGAAGGTGTTGTTGACGTCTAGCTGATCTAAGATCCATCCTTTCTTTACTGCTGTTATGATGAGAGCTTGAACGGTTGTGAGTTTGATTACGGGGGAAAAGGTTTCATCAAAATCTAGCCCTTGTTTTTGTGTGAAGCCTCTAACAACTAACCGGGCTTTAAACCTATCTAAGGTTCCATCTAGCATGAGCTTTGTTTTGTAGACCCATATGCAACTAATGGGTTTCTTCCCTTTAGGCAAGTCTACTATAGACCATGTTTTGTTTTGTTTGAGGGCATCGAATTCTTGGGCCATAGCTCGTATCCAATTACGGTCCTTTCTAGCTGCTTGATAATTTGGTGGTTCGGTTAGATTGTTGATGTGGCTGATGATTTGATTTGTGTCTTGGTGAAAGGAGCAAGAGAGAATGGTGGAGGAGGGGATATGGTCAGTTAGGGTGTTAACAATGGTCTGGAATTGTGAAGTGGGGGTGAGTATGTTCAAGCCTCTCTGACAGGATGGAAGAAAACAGATCTTTGGAGTCTATATACTGGTGGAACAGATATAATCCCCGTATTTGGATGGGAAGTTATGGGGCCGTGTGGACCTTCTAAGAGGTGGAAGATTTGTAGTGGGCTCAACATGGGCTTCAGGGGTGATTTGTTGATGGTCGGTGGTGGAGTTTTCAGGGGTAGGCACTTCTTTTATTGCAGAATGCTGAGACGTACAAGGCTCGTCCTCAATGATAGGTGGGGATTGAAGGAAAATGTCGGTATCCTGATGGTTCTTTTGATGGTGTCTTTCCGATCATTGTTTACCAAAGGATAAATGTTTTCGAAGAAGGTGAGATCACGAGTGACTTTGATCTTTCCTTCTTCAAGAGTTAGGACTTTGTATCCTTTAGTGTTCTTACAATTTCCAATGTATACACATGTAGAGGATATGGGGTCTAACTTCCCTTTATTAGGGTCGAGGTTCGTCATGTAACATAGGCAACCGAAACTCTTTATTTCATTGTAGTTAGGTTTAGAGCCATGAAGTTTTTCATATGGGGTTAGGTTGAGAATTGGTTTGCTGGGTATTCTGTTTATCAGGTAAGCGGCATGTTCAACGCAATAGCCCCAAAACTTCGTTTCTAAACCCGACTGAAACAATAGAGCTCTAGCGACCTCCGTTAGGTGACCTTGTTTTTGCTCTACAACTCCGTTCTCCTTGCGGGTGTGGGGACATGTGGTTTGGTGAACAATACCCTCGTGAGAGTAAAACTTTATTCCTTCAAATGACTTTCCTAATACTTTTGTTGTCACTTCTAATTGTTTTCACGGTTTGGTTCATTTGCATTTCAACTAAATTGATGAATTTTTTAATGCTTTTCATGGCTTCGGACTTTTTGTTTTAAAAGTGTGACCCATGTGGCCCTAGTGTAGTCATCAACGATGGTCAGTATGTATTTGTGACCGTTTATATCTTCTGTTTTCATAGGGCCGCATACGTCTATATGAATCAATTCGAATGGTTACAAGGTTTTAATGCTAGATGTAGGGAATTTGTGGCGTTTTTCCCTTTGCCTTATAGCAGACAGCACAAGGTAAGCCAGAATTTTTAACATTGTTAGGAATATGCAAGTTAATGATCTTGCTTAATTTCAGTAAAGGGACGTGGCCCAATCTATTGTGCCATAGAATGTAATCACTTGCATTATTAATAGTAGATCATCAGCATACAGATTCATACAAGTCTCAGAAACACGTCTTTTACTGAAAATAAAATCACGCAGCATTCTCATGTTTACAATGTACAGACCACAAACAAATTTTCCTATTTCTTGAAACCTTCCTATTTCAAAGTCCTGCAAAGCACAAGAGTATTGGTTGAAGACTATGGACATACTGAGTTTCTTAACCAATTTACCCACAGAGATAATGTTAAACATGAAGTTGTCAACATACATAATTCCTTCTAAATAAGCTAAACCATTTGTGGTTAAATTCCCAATATGATTTACGTATTTTCTGTTCCCATCAGGCAATGTAATTTCTTTTCTTTCATTCAGCAACATACAACCAGAGAGTAAATTCATATTGCCACTAATGTGTTATGTGGCGCCTGAATCTAAAATCCACATTTCTTGCAGACAACCAAGAGCAGAACTGGTATTCGAGGTCAAGCATGGCAAAGAATTTACAATGGGTTTGGACTTACCTGTAAACTCCCCGAAGTCGCTTGTCTTGGTTGTTCCAGCATCGTCCTTGTGTTGTTGAAGAAAGGTGACCAGCTGTTGCAATTGCTCTGCGGTGAAACCTTTGACTGGAGAGTCAGAAACGGTGTGATTTCCTCTTTCGCCAGCTGTCACTTGTTGACTCACCACAGAATTCACCCGGGTTTCTTTCTGTTATCTTGAATCCCCCGATGGGAACCCTATTATCCACCAACATTCACTGCGGAGATGACCAGTCTTTCCATAATTTAAGCACTTTGGGGACTCCATTCTCCCGAGATTGGAAGTCTTGGCTAGGGTTTTCTTGGCGGTCGATTTGTAGTTGGTGGTGAAGGAATTATTGTTCTTCGCCTTACCAGTAAACCCGTTGTTTCCCGTTCAAATCGCCAGGGCCAGGCCTTGGTCGCTTTCTTCTCTTGAGTCGGTAGATTGTCTGGTCTGTTCCTCTTATACAATTACCATGAAGATGTCTTCGAGACTGGGAAGTTCGCTAGCTGCCAAGATTTGGCCGCAGAGGTGCGAATAGGTTTTGTTTAATCCCATTAGAAAGTGGATGGCCTCCTCCTCTTCCCGCCATTTGCGTTGATTCTCCAGTGAGGTACAGGAATCACAACAGCTGCAAGAATCTAGGGGGTTTGCCAGATCGTACTCTACCCAGGTCTCCCTTGACCTCATCAAGTAGTCAGTCACCGTATATTCCCCTTGTCTCAGGCTTGCTATTTGCACCCTGATGCTATGCAGAGTAGCCATGTTCTTTTTCTCAAATCTCCGGCAAAGCCAGTTCCAAATATCTTTCGGGTCTTCGGTGTACATGACACTCCGCGCAATGTTGGGCGCAAGAGAAGATATAATCCAAGTTACAACAAGAGTGCGCGCTCGTTTCTAGGCTCCCATTGGAAATGTGTCCTGTGGATCTGAGCGGGATATACTGCCATCTATAAACCTAATCTTGTTCTTGGCACCGAGGGCTGCTGCATTGTCCATTTCAAGCCAAGGAATCCCTCGCCTGTGAATTTCGGAGCCAAGATTTGTCCGGTTTTCTCGGTAGCGGCTACGTACAGCGGATCATTCATATCTAGGATTGTTGTTTCTTTCGTCGGTGGCGTTCTTCCCCCATCTTTGCCAGAAGTACCATCTTTCTCCCTCTCTTCCTTGTCCATTTTTCAATTGGTAAGAGACTGTGCTCTGATACGATGTCAATTATTGACAAACTCAAGAAAACTTCTCACGTTTCCATTGATGAAGATGAACCAGAGTTTTCGATTACAATTAGAATAGAGAGGAAAATGTATGTGTCTATCGCGCTGCTATCCCAGACTTATGTGGTCTGAGTCTAGTAATAGAAGGCGGTCAAATGTTGACCGGTGTACAAAATTACATCACTAAAGATCCTAATACACACTAGAAAATTACAATTGTATCCCTAAAGTACAATCTAAGTAACCAACATAATATGTAAAGTGTAACATGATGTAATATAGAGTTTGGTAATGAAATACCCCGAACTTAAAAATGGTGATTAAATAATTCTAATATGGTATTTGAGGGCCTATTAGTGCCTAAAGAAATTTGGTGAAGGAAATAAAGCCAAAAGAAAAGAGAAAATGCTTAAAAAGTGAAAAACGCAAAAATGAGCGTTACATGACCATAGGAGGTATACGACCTCGTTTAGGGTCCTAGATGGATTCCTAAGGCTTAGTTAGGCCTAATTGATATGTGGGAACAATTCCCGAAGGAAACGAATCCATAAAACAGATTAAAAATGCTAATAAAGCTTTAGAGCACGTTTTTCGAGAAAACCCGAAAACATGACTTTGAGTGGTCAAATGGACCCGTAAAAATTATAGTCAATTAAATAACTATAATTATATACGTTAATGGAAGCTTAAGAGCCATTAAAATTAAAGAAACGAGAACAATCCGGAAAACAGGCCCGGTTAGTGAATATGCCAAACCGGGTAAATTAACGAGTGTTTCTTGTAAAGATGAAAAACGCCCCTAGCTTAATTACCATAGGGGGGCCGGTTTCTTGAGTAGTCAACACCCTCTCCTTTAATTGTTGACTCTTTAAAGAAGAAAGAAAAACAAAAGCAAATAAAGCAAAAGTAAAAAGTAGAAAAAGGACATACCTTCTTCTCTCTCTTCCCATTTCCTTTCTTCCCCACTTTTCCTCCTCTCTGCCAATTTTCCTCCACCTCCCTCTGCTGCTGCCGATTTTGAGTTTCTTCAACAAACTCCCATGGCTTTCTCACTTCCTCCTCTTGTACAAGCTATATCCAAGCTCCCAATGAAAGATAAATCACATATTTGAATTCCTCTCACCAAGCTCTATCTTCCTCTTTTTCAAAATCTCAAATGGAGAAAGTTGACCTCCATGGGTATACCCCATTAGTGAAGAAAATGGCATTTTTATGGAGCTTGGAGTCCTCTCTCTCATCTAAGGTAAAAAGATTCAAGAAAAATTCATTTTTCTTCATCCTTCTAGATTGGCCGATTTTGCCCCCTTTTGATACCTTGTTCTTTCCTTGTTTGAGTTGTTCTCCAAGCCTCCAATGGTGGGTGGAGCTCCCCTTTTGATTCATGGCAAAAATCGATTCTAGGGTTTCCAAAGGTAATGACCAACTTTGTGTCTTAAGCCCTCTTCTTTAATTCATGAATTGTTTTCATAATCTAAGGGAGCTAATTAGTGCTTATTGTGCTCCCTTGGTTATTGGTCTAGAGCGTTGGGCAATGGCAATGCCCCATAACCGATTTCAACCAAGAAAGAGAGAGAAGAAGATTGGAAAATAAATGGAGGATTAAGGTAACTAATCTACCTTGATGATTACTCTAAATGCCTTTAGAATTATGGGTTGGGAAACAAGAAAGAATGAACCTAAATTTGAGTTGAGAATGTGTTTGATGGTTAGGAGAGAAAATTATGAATTGATTGTTTGAATTAAGGGCCTTAGAGCCAAGAGTTTGAGATTTTGAGCTATATTGTTGGTTTGATGAATTTTGATTGAGTTTGTGTGCTGGTAGGACCCTTTATGGGTGTGGCCAGTTTTGGATTGATTTAGGTGAGAATTGATGAATTTGGGCATGTTAGATTTGTGGGGAGGTTATGGCAAAATTTTAGTAGGAAATGGAGTGTTTTAGGTGATTACAAGAGCAAAGAATGACCTAGGGAATTACTAGG
Organism: Limonium bicolor; assembly: GCA_023374045.1. NCBI lineage: Eukaryota > Viridiplantae > Streptophyta > Magnoliopsida > Caryophyllales > Plumbaginaceae > Limonium > Limonium bicolor. The sequence goes on from CM041781.1 coordinate 51,655,169, forward strand.
TGTTGTAAGAGGTTTAATTGGGTTAGTTAACCACCTTAGGATGATGGTTTAAGGCTTGAATTAAGTGTGTAAAATCTGTAGCAAAATAGTGTATAAGTGCCTTGGAGTTTAGAGAGAAACTAGTTTGTAAAACCTTGAACGAAATGAATGGACTTTGGGAACTAGAAAGGAGAATGTCTAGGAATGAGTGGTTATGGTCAATAAGTGGTTTGGTAAGGTTGGTAGAAGGTTGTAACTATCAAGAGAAGTGTTGGTAATGCACTAGTGTGCAAAGTGTAGAGTTTATGAATAAAAATTTGTGTACTGGAGCAAGAGTTGGGAGTAAATATTGGACCAATGATTTAGGAAGGTTTAAGGAGTGTTTTAGAGTGTTTAAACATTTAGAAAACATGTGAAATGATTAGGGAATGATTGGGTGTGGATTAAGGTTGGTTTAGGGGTTGAAAAATACAATTTTAGCAGCTTTTTAGCAAGGTCCGGGACTTAGGGGGCGGACCAAGTCCCGGACCGCCCTTAAAAATGCCCCGAGAGTGAGCTAGTAGGTTGGTCCGGGACCTTAGTCCAGGACCAAGTCCTGGACCAGGTGTAAAATCAAGCCGAGAGTTGAGTTGAGTATTGGTCCGGGAATTTGGTCCTGACCAAGTCCTGGACCACACCCAGAATTGCACCGAAAGTGGTTTTAAGGCATTAGAAGGTGGGGGATTGATTGGATTGGCTTTAGATGTGGTTAAGAAGTTGCTTGGTGACATATAAATGTCCTAAGAAGTGTAAACAAGTGCTAGAAGTGATTGAGAAGTGTGAACTTAAATTAACAAGAGTAAAACCGAGATAACGGGGTAAGTACGGGAGTAGTAGTTAATTACATACCGTAATGCCTTCATGTTAATAAGAACATTTGGAATGTCATCAGTGGATCAAGTGTGAACCGAGAAATGTGAGGTGACCCGGTAAAGTTAATCCATGGTGAAAGGTATGATTTTCTCATGTCCTGTATGCTAACGTGGCTACATTGATTTATGTGCTTGTGTGCCGACCTAATCAAGATAAAAGCATGAAAATGATTTACTGCTTTGGTTGTATATCTTGATGCATGATGTATGATACTTGAATGATTGCTTGGTCTAACTTAGTGTCAGAGACCGACTCATAGTTGAGTATTGTTTGATTAGTGACTCGTAGAAAGAGTCATTCACAAATTAACGAAAACGTAGAAACACACGAAAAATTTTGAATCAATAATAACGTTAATGCAAACCTATGAACTCACTAGAACGTGAGAGAGTTGTCTGGGATTAGTAAACTCGCGATAACGGTTAGAAAACCGAAATGAACAATCCACGAAATAATCGATAGTGGAAAGATACAATGAACCGCTACTTAGAGGATAATGATAGTTCTAAGAAAAGAACTATGAGAAAAGTAAAAGACATATAAAGGACCGTCAAACTCCTTTAAAAGATAGTCGATTCATAATATGAGGATCCGACCAATTTAAGAAAATGTCCCGAACACAAAAGTATTCGATAAGTTGGGGAAACCCTTAAAACTGAGAATGCTAGACATTGAGAAAATTCCCTAAGATATTAGATGATATCGAGAGAGATACTTATAGGCTAATCTATATGATTATAATAAAACTCCGAGAGAGGAGTGTTTGGGAAATTGAGTAGTCCGGTAGAAATACGGACGTTTGAGAATTTGAGGAGCTAAGTGTATAGTTCCGTTTGATAGTCGAACCTTCCCACTATGCTAGACCCGGAGTTAGGTTGAAACCGGGGAAGTAAGACTTGTATTTGAAAGCCCATTGGTGAGTCTTGTGTATGACTCTACCCGGAGGTCATGGGTAATGACTTAAAAGGTATCCATATGAGAATTTGAGTTTGAGTTGAGAATTGAGATTGAAACTTGGAATTGATATTGAGAATTGAGAATTGAGCTTGAGAGTTGAGAATTGTGAATTGAGAGTTGAGAATTGAGAAGGATATTGAGAACTTGAGTGTTGAGAATTGAGATTGAGACTTGTAGGGTTTGCAACCCAAGAAAGCTTGAGTTAGAGTATCCCAAGAGAATGGGTAAGATAGAGAACATGTGATTAAGGCATTAGTGAGGTAGAGCCCTCAAGGCCTAAGAGTAGTTAATACTAACTAACAAACTTGTTGTGTGGGTAATCATTGTATTCCTTGTTTGAATGCTTTTGATTGTGAGCATGTTTGTTGAATTAAAACGAATCGCATGTTCTCGACAAAGTAGTCGGTGTAACCCCGTTAGCACGCGGGGTATGCGAATTTCATGCCAGCAATTTGCTGAGCCCCTAGGGGCACCGTTTTTATTTTACAGGTACTTTGGAGTCGTTTACTGTTCGAGAGTAGGACGGGGTTGCTACTTAAGCAGGGGTAGTTGAATAAGAGGATTGTAATTGTTTATAATGTTAAATTGTAAGACCGAATTGTTATCGGCAAGTTTGAGAATTGTAGAGACTCGGTATAGAATTGATTCAGGTTTGTATTTGGATTGGTTAAGTAATGAAAGGTATTTGTAATTGTTGAGTACTCGGTATACAAATCATCAGACTGATAGTAGATTTGTAATTGGATTTGGCCTTGTTAGTCACTGGGGTGACTAGCGGCATTGTATCACCCACCGGTTGTAGTTTGAATTCCGCTGCTTTGGTATTAGTGATTGAGACGGATAGGAGGTCATTGTTTGATTAGCGGTAGGGGTGTTACAGGTAATCCTGATAGGATGTCCCAAAATTCATCGATGGAGGTGAACGTAGGGGTAAGTAAAGCAATACTCCAATATTACATACTCTTGAAGTTTGTTCCTTTTGAGCCATCTTTCTGGGTGTGACAAACTCGTAGCTGGGGTGTTGAATGTAACAAACTTGTAGTAACATGCTACTTTGTTTTGCAGGATGGAAGCTTTGAACCCAGTCAAGTACCAATTGGGGCCTTTATTGATGACTCCTCGTGATATTTCATTTCTCTATTAGGTTCAATTATCCTTTGCATGCATGATTGACATGATGAGAGGGGCAACAGTGATTGGCTTGACCTTGGGTCTTGCATGCAAGAGGAAGAAAGTTAGAGGCTTTATAGTGAAAATAAACCTACTATTTAATTACACCACTTGTAGCAGCATATTTCCTGATATCAACTTTGAAAAAGCTTGTACTTGAAGTGGAAGAATTTCGCACTTATCGGAGAACATGTTCATTTTTGTTTTCTTGTTCTAATATAAAGAGGGTGGGAATTTTTGCTATCTACAGTACTCCGCATAGAAAAGCTTGGAGAACTCCATCGTTCTCACGCCATCTCAAAAACTGAAGTTGTTTGATTCTTCGTGGTGCTCGGAACCGTCATTTGCTGCATTTGTCGTACACAGAGTGAAGTGGGACTGAAACCGCGCGGTAATATACTCAGAACTTATCTCATTCTCTTGCAACTATAACAATAAAACTTATTTATATCTTTTATCGCATCTTGTTTTTTTAGTAGTTGGGTAAATTATAGTTGTTGTTTCTAGAGCCAATTCAGAATCTAGCAGTTCAGAATTAGGGTTGGTTGTTGTTTCGAGAGCCGGTTTAAGGTTCATGAATATTGCGGAGGGAGCCGGTCATCCGTTGTTAGAACAATATATGAGGTTTCTAGTCTATATTCATTTGATCGAATGCCTAGGAAGACAGGTCATCTATTGCTGAAAAATATATGAAGTTTCTTGTGTATTTGCATTTGATCGAATGTTCGTTTTACGTAATATCACTTTGGCATGGAATAGTAAAACGGTAAAAACAATGAGATGAGATGTGATGAGGCAATAGGAATCTAGTATTCCATGGGACACCAGATACTACCCCCATTACAAATCATTTAGAAAAAAAGATACTACTCCATTACAAATCATTTATGAATTGATCATTTAGAAAAAAATTCAAGGAAAAAGATATTACCCCCATTACAAATCAAAAGTGTTTTGATACAACATTTTTAAAAGTTGTAATTGTTATAAACCTACTCCTAATGCATTCATAAAAGAAAATCACAACGGACAAACACATATAAGTAGTGTGTACATATTAGGAACAAAGAGAACATTAAGATCATAGGAAACTCTTATAGTAAATAACCGATAAATCCTCATTATATACAAGCTAAAGTATTGAAGTATCGGCTGGTCCAATTTTAATAACCTAGAAACACATGGATAGTTTTTACATTAGATAATCAATAATAGATAATTAGATTATTCGTTCAAAGTTTGTAGTGCGAAAGTTTTTATGAACTTCACTGAGCTAGAATAAGACAAAAGCACTTTACTTCCACCAATTTTCACATTGAATACAAAACATTGGTCATGGCAATAAAACCACAAGGCATAATAAAGTAATAAATGGAAAGAACAATATTAGAAACTAGCTTATTCCCTGCTTTCGGGGAGTTCACTACTAAAAAAAAGGAGATTGCTAACAAAAACAATCGTTAGTAAAATAAGAAAATCCGTCGGTAAAATTTTTTACCGACAGAATACCATCAAAATATTTTTGTAAGCGTTCTTCCCGTCACTAAAATCTACTAATGAATAATATATGGAATGGAGACCCTGGCGTAAGGTGGCTCCTATACACGTGTCAGCATATAATTGGGAGAAAAAAAGAAAAAAAAAGAAAAGAAAAGACTAGTGTAGGTTTCATCCGTCGCATGCATTGGGGAGTTAGCTAGGAAGAGAGAGAAATTATTTTTTTTCAAAATATTATAACTCATAAAATATAAATGCAAAAATAATAAAATTTATACCATTGTTTATCATTTTTCGTGCTCTTCAAAACAAGATGCATCATGGATATATTTTGGTAAACTTAAAATTTTATATTTTTAGAATGAGTATATATTAGGTATTTTTAAAGTGAATCTTATTCATTAGCAAAATGAATATTCTTTAATAATAAAATGAACCTTATTCATTAACAAAATGAATCTTACACCAAACACTCTAAAAACTACCATAGTAAAGTTAAAAACGTCGAAGGCATTTTTATGGTTTGTAGCCTAAACCACAAATCCTAAAAAAGTGTCGAGTCAGTGACGACAATATAAAGTGTAGAACTAATGCCAAAAAAATTACCCTACCCCCAAACACCCTCAAAACCACCCTAGGAATGCTAAAAACGTCGAAGGTGTTTTTATTAAAAAACTGTCGAGTAGTGACGACAATATAAAGTGTAGAACTAATGCAAAAAGATTACCCTACCTCCCCCCAAAACACCCTAAAAACCACCCTTGCATAAGTTTGTGGTATGATTAACTTTTACTAGTATTAAATAAAATATTCATTTTTCTTAAACCTTTGATTCACCTTTAAAAGAATGTTGATTCACTTTTCTTAAACCTCTGATTCACTTTTCTTAAACCTCTTCTTCACTTTAGTTAAAACAATCTCTATTTACGAGAATCAGTTTTCTTAAACATTTGATTCACTTTGCTTAAACGCATGATTCACTTTATAAATACCTCTGATTCACATTTCATAAACCTCTTAATCTATGCTTACGAGATTCACTCTTATTACTTTGATTCACTTTGTAACAACTTGTGATTCACTTTTTAACAACCTTTGATTCACTTTTATAAAAACTCTGATTCACACTAGTCAAACAATCTCTGTTTATGAGATTCGCTTTTTTAAACATCTTTTTTACTTTTAAGCAACTATCTGATTCACTTTTTAACAACTTTTGATTCACTTTGTAACACCTTTTGATTCACTTTTCTTAAACTGAAGATTCACAATGAATCTTGAAAAATATGCACATACGAAAAATAAAAAATTTAAAATTTATCAAAACATATTCATGTTTGGTCATATTTTGAAGAGCACGACAAATGATGAACAATGGTATAATTTTTTTATTTTTGCACTTATATTTTATAAGTTATGACATTTAGAAAAAAAAAGTATTTTCTCTCTCCTCCTCACATACTCCCCTCATGTACACGCGTCTGTTGTTCCATCTTATTCTTTTTTTTTCTTTATTTGATCTGCAATAGAGTATTAATATGTGCCTGAAACTACACACCAGCATAAAAGGACAAAAAAGATGTTAAAAGACCAAAGTGGCCATCGCCACCTTACAGCATGGCGCTTGCGCCATGTACGAATTCACGATAATATAAAGTTGAAAGCTATCACCAACAAAAAAAGTTACATTCGTCATTATTGTCATAAATGAAGTGAAATTTACTATTTATCAGTAATTACGAAAGATTTCCTATTCATTAACAATTAACAATGATATTCAATCCATCGGTAATTACCAAGATTTCATATCCATCGGTAATTAGCAAAGAATTTTCTATTTATTGGTAGTTGCCAAGGAATTTTCTATTTATTGGTAATTACCAAGGAATTATTAAAGGAGTATCATTTGTCGGTAATTACCGTTGTTGAATAACAACATATATGTACAATGTCCCTCCCTTCATTGGTTTTATATCAAGCGTAGTCCATGGAATCTCAACTGTACACTCTTTATAAGCTCCAAATATATTTATAGTATACCACATACATGTAGATGTCAATACATTATTAGTAAACTCTTTACATCTATAAATTCAACTTCTACTTTAATTTTCTTTACAACAAAGTCAAATGTCATCTAAATGTATATTTAGAGTATACCAAATACATGAATATCTAAGAAGATGATTTGAGTTCTTCCTCACTCTTAGAATCACACTACAAAAAAGATGTCTATTAGGAAGAGGGTGCAAGTCCTCTAGGAACTTATCAAGAGCACCATCTAAACCAAACCATAAAATTTTAGAATAGAAACCTGAAACGAACATCAAGAGCACCATCTAATCACGGTTTCCATGAAGTGAAATGAAACTTGAAATAGGAATTTTGCATACCCGCTGCTCCATGTCACACACTGCACATATAACCTGTGAAACCAAACCATAAAATTTAGAATAGAATCCACCAACTAACATAACAAAATCTTCACATATTGGAGAATTAAGCTATTGGAGAATTAAGCCCAACCTGTTATGGGCCCAAGTGCAATTAGAGTTTATTATAGTCATAATTTCACTTAATTCCAGTTTGTTTAGATATGCTAGATTCTCAGAGATATTGTTAAGATTTTATCTTGTTATTTCTTTTATTCTTGCTCTGTTATAAAAGGAGCAGTAGCATTGTAATTAGATACACTTGATTGAATACAATTTGAATATTCAGTTTTCACACGCTAATGGTTACAAACACACAAAACTAAACACTCTACATCACAATTCCAACATCACAGCGCACAACTTCACCAATCAAATTAAGAAGGATGGCTTAGGGATCTGTAGGTAACTTACTTAGTTTCATGAGAGGGAAGTCCTTTATACCGTAACCTCATTATGACAGTAGTGACAAGGGAAAACCTCACTGCAACACGGAGCTCTTATCCTGCATCTTCTTCTATAGGTTTACACCTACTCAGACACAATAAAACCCAGGTATGAATTTAGTAACTAAATTTAATGGAAAGGGATTCCTAGGTTGGAAGTTTGATATAACTACTGCACTCAAGTCTAAAAACAAGTATGGATTTGTTGTGGGTAGAATTAAAAAACCTAAGGAAGAAGATACCATTCGTTACTCAGCTTGGGAGAGGTCTTGCTCTCTGGTTGTTTCCTGGATAAAGAACTCGCTGGGTCCTGATGTTATTGGTAGCGTCCGATATCAAGATGACCTGAAAGAGATATGGGACATCTTGTGTGAGCGTTATCAGCATAGTAATCTTGCAGTCATTCATAACTTGAAGCGTGAGCTTGCAGAAATCAAACAAGGCAGTGATTCAGTAGCAGAATACTATAACTAATTGAAGGAAATTTGGGGGGAGCTCGAACAGGCTCGACCACCATAGAGATGCGATTGTAATGGATGCAATTGCGGTATCAACAAATCTATCAAAAAGGCACTAGATGAGGATAAATTGGTGCACTTTTTGATGGGGCTTAACCGGGATTACCTCTCAATTCGGGGGCAGATTCTGGCCTTGGAAAAGCCCCTCAGTCTTAAGAAAGCTTTCGCACTCGTTATGCATGAGGAAAAACACCAAGGAGGCAAAGTTTCGACAGATGATGCTATGTCCTTCTACGCTCATAAATCTGCAAATACAGAGAATCACAGAAACCCTAACCCTAGCGGGAAAGGTGAGAGTGATAAAAAAAGGTTAACTTGCACTTTCTGTAAGAAAGTCGGACACAGTTTCGAGGTCTGTTTCCAGAGACAGAAGTGTGGCTATTGCAAAAAGACGGGGCATGTTGACAGTGAATGTTTTCACCTTCACGGCAGAGAGACAGTTCTCGCCCACAAAAAGAAAGCTTATGCGAACAACGTCAAAGTCGAAGAGCCAGACGAACAGCAAACCACTTCAATATAGAGTGGATTCACAGCGAAACAGATACAACAGATAACAGATATAGTACGGTCCACTAGTACCGCAATCAAACCTGAGGATTTCCGTTATTGCAATTTTTCCGGTAAGCCCTCTTACTGTTTAATGAGCTCACGCAATACATTTACCGGTAAGTGGATTCTCGATTCAGGGTCTACGAACCATATTTCTAGAATCGAGGAAATTTTCGAGAATATGCCGAAGGTTCGAGAAGCGAAAGTAGTGGTCTTACCGGATGGTGGAACTAGGACGGTGAAATTTGTCGGTGACGTGAGGTTGGGGAAGACGATATACCTGAGAGGAGTCTTGTTTATCCCCAATTTCCGTTTTAATTTGGTTTCCGTAGCAAAAGTAGCAGACCAGTTCGCATGTTCCTTGGTGTTTAACCGTGGTGATTGTTTTGTTCAGGACCACTCTACAGGGACGAATGAACGACTTGGGCGGCGCCTTGATGGACTGTATGTGCTGGACGTCTTCAAGGCTGGGCCGCGTGAGCAAGGGATCAGGCCTACTTCGATGCTGGGTGAGAGTGGGCCGCGTGTGAAGGAAGTCGGGGTCGAATCAAAGATGAGTCCAAGCCGAGCTTATGTTAGTAGAACAGAGAAAGATTTGGGCCGTGGTTCTAATATCAGTTTTAAAGCTGCTGAGTTGCATGTTAGGTTAGGTCATGTACCGTTTCGAAAACAGGTTGCAATGAAATTAATAACAGAGTCAGATTGTCCTAATGATTATGCTTGTGATGTGTGCTACAAAAGTAGAGCTCAACGGTTATCTTTTGACAACTCTTTTATCAAGACGAAACGAGCTTTTGAGATGGTTCACATTGATGTGTGGGGACCGTTCAAAACCGTCACTTATAATGGTTATAAGAATTTTGTCTGTTTTGTCGATGATTACACCAGAACCACGTGGGTTCACCTTATTCGACAGAAAAGTGATGCCTGGGGAATAATAGTCGGTTTCATCAGGATGATAGAACGACAATTTGAGACGAAAATCAAAGTGATTCGAACAGATAATGCAAAAGAGTTGGGAAGTTCTACAGAAGGGAAGACTTTCTTTTCAAAAGAAGGGATAGTCCATCAGACTACATGTGCTTACACTCCTCAGCAGAATGATGTGGTCGAAAGAAAACACAAATATTTGCTTGAAACAGCGAGAGCGTTATATTTTCTGTCTAATGTTCCGTTGGTATATTGGGGTGAATGTATTTTACATGCAGTTTATCTCATTAATAGGCTTCCAACGAAGGCTCTTGGAGGAAAAACACCGTTTTAGGTACTTTATGGTGATACAGTAGCATATGAGAAAATCAAGCCATTTGGCTGCCTGTGCTACAAAACTGTTCTTCCTAAAGCAAGTAAGTTTGACCCAAGGGGAGAAGCTTGTGTTTATTTGGGAGATGATCCGTGGAAGAAAGGGCATAAAGTCTTAAGTATTGCCACTCAGGCACTGGAGGTTTGCAGAGATGTCAAGTTCCATACTGATGTTTTTCCTTACAGAGAGCATGATGGGAGTCGTCCCTTTCATAACCAAACAGGGGTGCATGAAGGGGGTGATGAGCAGATGGGTTACGGTTTTTTGATGATGAATGTGTGGTAGGGCAGCAAGCAGATTCATCAAGTTGTGTGGAAATGGCGAACGTAGATGTTGATTTACCCCAGGTTCGGCGTTCTAGCAGAGAAAGTCATACACCTTGTTATTTGAGTGACTATATTTGTAATACCGTTTTCCAAGAGGTGCTAGATGAAAGAGTTTACAAAAGTGAGGGGTCTACTAGTAATCTTATTGGGTGTACAAGTCTTACAGAACTCAGACCCAACACTTGCTTGGCTTTGTTGACTAGTTCACAAAATCAGACCAGTGTCGCTCCAGATCTGAAGGAACCGTTTACTTATCAGGAAGCTGTGAGACATGAGCATTGGTGCCAAGCCATGAATGCTGAGTTGGCGGCCCTTCATCAGAATGACACATGGGATGTTGTTACTCTTCCATGGGGTAAAAAGGTTATTGGGTGCAAATGGGTTTATAAGACCAAGCTCAAGTCCGATGGGTCCTTGGAAAGGTACAAGGCACGACTGGTTGCTAAGGGCTTTACACAGCGACATGGGCTTGATTACAATGAAACTTTCTCGCATGTTGTTAAGTTGACAACGATTCGGGCGTTGATTGTTGTTGCTCTTCACAACGGTTGGATCATTAACCAGCTAGATGTGAATAATGCCTTCTTGCATGGTGAGCTTGATGAAGAAGTTTACATGTGTATCCCTGACGGGCTCAAAGTTCATGGGAGCAACAAAGCTTGTTTGCTTAAGAAATCATTGTATGGTCTCAAGCAGGCTTCGTGGCAGTGGTTTTCAAAATTAGGAAGTTTTCTCAGAACTCTTGGTTTCTCTCAATCCAAGAACGATTACTCACTTTTCTACAAAGATACAGAGAGTGGGAGAGTGTTTCTCGCTGTTTATGTTGATGATATACTAGTAGTTGGAGCCCAGCAGGCAGAGATCGATCATATTAAGAGTGCCCTTGATCTCAACTTCAAAATTAAAGATTTAGGGGAGTTACATTACTTCCTCGGGATCGAGTTTATTCGCGTCAAGCAGGGGTATGTTCTCTCCCAAAGGAAGTTCTGCTTGGATCTCATAGAGGATTTTGATTGTCAGCAGAGGAGGACCACCCGAGGTCCTATGATTGTGGGGACACAGTTGCTGTCCAATGATGGTGTCCTTTTGCGTGACCCCACATCTTATAGGAGACTTGTTGGCAAGTTGAATTACTTGTCCAACACACGTCCTGATATCAGTTTCACTGTTCAGACTCTCAGTCAGTTCATGCAGAGCCCTACTGACGTTCACATGGAAGCAGCTGTTCATGCGCTTTGCTGTGTCAAAGGTACCATCAATTATGGTATTCTTTTATCTTCTAGAGGACGAGGCAAGCTGGATCTTTTGGCATATTGTGACTCTGATTGGGAAGCTTGCCCCAATACAAGGAAGTCTGTTTCAGGATATTATATTTTTCTGGGAGAAAGTCCGATATCGTGGAAGACAAAGAAACAAGGTTCAGTTTCTCTTTCCAGTGCTGAAGCAGAATATCGATCTCTTCGGCGCGTCACAGCGGAGTTGACTTGGTTGACTCGCCTTTTGTTTGAGCTAGGCGTCACTGACATCACGCCAATACCGGTCAAGTGCGATAATCAGTCAGCGATACATATCGCACGGAATCCGGTGTTTCATGAGAGGACGAAACACATTGAGATCGATTGTCACTTCGTACGAGAGAAGATCCAGCAGGGTTTAGTTGATGTGGTTTACACGCATACTTCTACACAGTTAGCGGATATGATGACCAAGGCCCTTCCTGGCCCTCGGTATAAGGAGCAAATTCAACACATGCGCATGCGTGATCAGTCCAAGCCTTGCTAAGCAAGTTACCTACGGCTTGCGGGGGTTGGAGAATAAAGCTATTGGAGAATTAAGCCCAACCGGTTATGGGCCCAAGTGCAATTAGAGTTTATTATAGTCATAATTTCACTTAATTCCAGTTTGTTTAGATATGCTAGATTCTCAGAGATATTGTTAAGATTTTATCTTGTTATTTCTTTTATTCTTGCTCTGTTATAAAAGGAGCAGTAGCATTGTAATTAGATACACTTGATTGAATACAATCTGAATATTCAGTTTTCACACGCTAATGGTTACAAACACACAAAACTAAACACTCTACATCACAATTCCAACATCACAGCGCACAACTTCACCAATAGGATCTGCGTAGTACTGCTTAGGGATCTGTAGGTAACTTACTTAGTTTCATGAGAGGGAAGTCCTTTATACCGTAACCACATTATGATAGTAGCGACAAGGGAAAACCTCACTGCAACACGGAGCTCTTATCCTGCATCTTCTTCTATAGGTTTACACCTGCTCAGACACAATAAAAAAGGGTGGGGATCAAACTAAGATCCACACAACTGAACCATTTTACAAAATCAAAATGTAAAAAAATGGCAAGATCAAGGAATAAAGACGGAACAGGGCAAGTTTATGGTTTGGTCCTTTACACACGAACCCATGCGAAAGCAATCAGTGAATATAATTCAACATTGTCATGAAATACAAGCTTATTCAATCGAAAGCAAACATCTCGTCATTAAAAGAATATTAATGAGGGGAAAGTTCAAATGGGAGTATGACTAATTATAATTCAAGTTTAAAAGCAACGACTAAATCTTAGTTCAGGGGAAAAAATTCATACGAGGATACTGAACTTTCAATATCCTAAACAGCAATATCATGGACCACTACTAATGTTCAGAGCTTAGTTGCCATGACCAACCAAAAAAGAATGTCATTTCTTAGTCAAAACCTCTCAATTGCAGCGATGTTAGCTTTCTTGGGTGAGATGTGGAAAAAAAATATACCGACGAAAAATTCCGTACGACAATAACTATAGCTTTTTAATAATGACTCACAAAGAATGTTTATCGTAATAAATCTTCCCATTGCCTCTCAACTTCAGGTTGATTCAAATACTCCAAAAATGAAAGACCGATAGTAAACTAAAATTTCTTTTCTTTTGCCATTACAGAGTTTTCTCCATCTCTGCTTTGATTGGTGGGATGAAGAGGTGCATGTATAGTTTTGATGGGTTGCTCTCGATCCTTGGTTGTTTGATCTTCGAAGAACACTACATCTCTACTTCTGACAATCTTCTTATCTTTAGGATCCCATAGCCGATAACCCATCTCATCCTTTGGTGATCCAAGGTAGATACATTCCTTGGTCTTAGCATCCAACTTTGAGCGTTCATCTCTTGGAATGTGGACGAATGCTCGACACCCAAACACTTTGAAAGTGTTGTAGTTGACCTTCTTCCTAGAAGTACTTGGCCAATTTGGCATGTGACAACATACATCGAACTCTTTCAATAATAGTTCGGTTCATCCGCTCTGCTAAACCATTCAATTGTGGAGTCTTTGGTGGTGTCTTCTCAAGCCTAATACCTAGGCTCCTACAAAAGGTGTCAAAAGGGCCACGATATTCTCCCCCGTTGTCGGCACGAACACACTTCAACTTTTTACCAGTCTCACGCTCCACTTTGGAATGAAACTCCTTGAAGGTATCAAGTACCTGGTCCTTAGATCTCAACAGGTACAACCATACTTTTCTTGAGTGGTCATCAAAGAAGGTGACAAAATATAATGCACCACCCAAAGATTTCTCTGTCATAGAGCACACATCAGTGTGCACTAATTCCAGTATACTTCTTCTCCTACTTGGTCGGTAGGAAGTGTGGAAAGCAACTCTATTTTGTTTTCCAGCCAAACAGTCGGTGCATGGCTTCAGAGTTTCACCTTTAACGTTGGGAAGTAGTTGCTTGCGGGCGAGGATTTGCAATCCCTTCTCACCCATATGGCCGAGTCGCCAGTGCCATAACTCCAAATCTGCACCATTACGAGCTACATTAATCTCCCCCTTGCTCGTTTTACCATGCATTATGTAAAGAGAGCCTTGTTTTTGTACACGAGCAAATATCATATTTCCCATAGCAAGCTTTCACTTTCCACCTCCGAAGTTGCTGGTCATATCGGCATCGTCAAGTTTACCGACTGACATGAGATTTAGACGCATGTCAGGGACATGTCTAACATCCATCAATATCAATTTGCAGCATGTGTTTGTCATCATCTCAACATCTCCTTTGCCAATGATCTTGCTTCTTCCTTCATTTCCCATCTTCACAATTCCAAAGTCACTACTTTGGTAGTTTGAGAATAGATCTCGATTTGGGGAAACATGAAAGGATGCTCCAGAGTCAATGACCCATGAACAATCACCATGAGATAAATTTAATGACTCGTCAATTTTGGTGATGAAGACCTCTCCATCATTCTTTGAAGCCACAGCTGTAAAAACAATATATGAGGTTTCTAGTCTATATTCATTTGTATTTTTTATCACACCAAGCCCCCGTGACTTGGTCGGTAGAGGAGTGGTTCTGGGTTTGAAACCTACCCACTACCGTAACTATAAAAAAAACTTATATCTTTTAATCGCATCTTGATTTTTTTAGTATTTGGGTAAATTCTAGTTGTTGTTTCGAGAGCCGGTTTAAGGTTCATGAATATTGCGGAGGGAACCGGTCATCCGTTGTTAAAACAATATATGAGGTTTCTAGTCTATATTCATTTGATCGAATAATAGATAATAAGATTATTCGTTCAAAGTTTGTAGTGCCGAAAGTTTTTATGAACTTCACTGAGCTAGAATAAGACAAAAGCACTTTACTTCCACCAATTTTCACATTGAATACAAAACATTGGTCATGGCAATAAAACCACAAGGCATAATAAAGTAATACTCCCTCCTATTCTAATTATAAGTCATTCTAGACTTTTTCACCATTTTTAAGAAAGACTTTAAAAAGACTTGCATACCCTTACTTTTTGTATTGGAAGAATAAAAAAGTAAGTATACTTTATTGGTAAGATAAAAAGTAGAGTGCAATGATAATAATAATTAAAAAAGTAGAAAGGGTTAAAGTAGAAAGATAGATACAAAAAGTCTAAAACGACTTATAATTTGAACATAATTCTAAAGGCTAAAATGACTTATATTTAGAATAGGAGGGAGTAAATGGAAAGAACAATATTAGAAACTAGCTTATTCCCTCCCTGCTTTCGTGGAGTTCTTCTGCTTCCACTACTAAAAAAAAGAGATTGCTAACAAAAAAATCGTTAGTAAAATAAGAAAATCCGTCGGTAAAATTTTTTACCGACTGAATACCATCAAAATATTTTCGTAAGTGAATCCCCGTCGCTAAAATTTACTAATGAATAATATAAATTTGAAAGCTATCACCAACAAAAAAGTTACATTCGTCGTTATTGTCATAAATGAAGTGAAAGTTACTATTTATCGATAATTACCAAGAGATTTCCTATTCATTAACAATTAACAATGATATTCAATCCATCGGTAATTAGCAAAGAATTTTCTATTTATTGGTAATTGCCAAGGAATTTTCTATTTATGGGTAATTGCCAAGGAATTTTCTATTTATTGGTAATTACCAAGGAATTATTAAAGGAGTATCATTTGTCGGTAATTACCTATGAATAACAACATATATGTACAATGTCCCTCCCTTCATTGGTTTTATATCAAGCGTAGTCCATGGAATCTCAACTATACACTCTTTATAAGCTCTAAATAAATTTATAGTATACCACATACATGTAGATGTCAATACATTAATAGTAAACTCTTTACATCTATAAATTCAACTTCTACTTTAATTTTCTTTACAACAAAGTCAAAAGTCATCTACATGTATATTTAGAGTATACCAAATACATGAATATCTGAGAAGATGATTTGAGTTCTTCCTCACTCTTAGAATCACACTACAAAAAAGCTGTCTACTAGGAAGAGGGTGCAAGTCCTCTAGGAACATATCAAGAGCACCATCTAATCCAAACCATAAAATTTTAGAATAGAAACCTCAAACCTGAAACGAACATCAAGAGCACCATCTAATCACGGTTTCCATGAAGTGAAATGAAACTTGAAACGGGAATTTTGCATACCCGCTGCTCCATGTCACACACTGCACATATAACCTGAGAAACCAAACCATAAAATTTAGAATAGAAACCACCAACTAACATAACAAAATCTTCACAGCGCACAACTTCACCAATCAAACTAAGAAGGATGGCTTAGGGATCTGTAGGTAACTTACTTAGTTTCATGAGAGGGAAGTCCTTTATACCTTAACCTCATTATGACAGTAGTGACAAGGGAAAACCTCACTGCAACACGGAGCTCTTATCCTGCATCTTCTTCTATAGGTTTACACCTACTCAGACACAATAAAAAAGGGTGGGGGATCAAACTAAGATCCACACAACTGAACCATTTTACAAAATCAAAATGTAAAAAAACGGCAAGATCAAGGAATAAAGACGGAACAGGGCAAGTTTATGGTTTGGTCCTTTACACACGAACCCATGCGAAAGCAATCAGTGAATATAATTCAACATTGTCATGAAATACAAGCTTATTCAATCGAAAGCAAACATCTCGTCATTAAAAGAATATTAATGAGGGGAAAGTTCAAATGGGAGTATGACTAATTATAATTCAAGTTTAAAAGCAACGACTAAATCTTAGTTCAGGGGAAAAAATTCATACGAGGATACTGAACTTTCAATATCCTAAACAGCAATATCATGGACCACTACTAATGTTCAGAGCTTAGTTGCCATGACCAACCAAGAAAGAATGTCATTTCTTAGTCAAAACCTCTCAATTGCAGCGATGTTAGCTTTCTTGTCTTGCCAACACCACCATTGACATCTACGCATTCATTTGTTTTGACATCTGCACAGTTCATTTCAAACCAAACTTTTACCAATATTAATATTTACAGCAAGCGAAACAGAATGTAGGCAGAATACTAAAGTTATCCATTCCTTGACTTCCCTCAGTTCAAAACAACACATAATGCTTTGGTTACATTACCTTCAGTCAGGCACAAATCTCCTCAAAACCTGAATAAAAGGCTATAGGGAGAGAGAGCATTTCATTCCTTGAAGATAGTTAGCATTTCTTAATTCTAGATGTCACATTGATCGTTCAAAAGAACAGATGGATCAGTCATAGTATGCTTTATTCATAGTAAGCAGACACTGATTGAGCTTCAATTCATTCTCCGCTAATGTACTACCAAATCTGGAAGTTGAAAGGATAGAACTCAATCTTACAGAAACACCTGCAAAATGAGACCCAAAAGTAGTATCAAACATGCACTTCAGTATACTTTCTAGAGAAGCAACAAAGTTAAATTATATTAATACCAACCACCAATGAGGTGAAAAGGCTCTTCAACTAGAAAAGGTTCTTCAAACATCTTTAAGAATTAACATCGATGCATAATATGTAGCATAGAGTGATAAACATCACTGACAAGGCTCTTCAAACACAAGATGACAAACCTCACAAATGGACATGAGAGATGGCCTTCAACTTATTCAGCACCCATCATCCTCTCTTAAAGAAGTATGATGATGTTATCTCCTCCTTTTTCAATTTTAGAGGAATTAATGCCAGTTAGTGAGTTATCTAAAATCCATGGAAATCAATAAGTAACAGCCAGCCAGCCAGCCCCATGGAATGGAACATCTTCAGTGTAGAGAATTCTGAACTACTTACACACAATGAAGCCAGCAAGAAAGAACGTACATCAACTTCTGATGATGAGCTCAGCATTGCACATTTGTCATGTGAACTTCAGATATAAACTGATTCTCAGACTAGTGCAGAGAAACAAAAGCTCTACTATTTTTCTGAGCTGATGAGACATCAATAGAGACGTAGTTAACAGTTAGGATTGTGTTCTATAATGCTTTTACTCTGGGGAGCGGCGTATTTGTCGTGAAGCCCCATCATAAATTTTATCAATCGTTGAGTCTTGATGTAGTCCTTGAATCCTTTGTCTGTAGAGCAAGCGCAGGTGGGAAGTGTTGCAGTAGCATCAATCTCATCCCAGACGCTTCTTAACTTTGCAAAATATTCTCCGACAGTTTCACTTCCTTGAGTGGTTCCGACCATACGCCTTTCCAATTCGTACATTTTTGTGGCGTCCACCTGATTGTATCTAGCACACAAATCCTCCCAGATTTTGGCTGCGGAGGACCGAAATAGAACGGTATCTGCGGCACGTTTTTCAAGGCTCATGAGAAGCCATGCCCTAACCATGTTGTCGCAACGGGTCCAAGCCTGCGCTTGTATGTCGGAATCTGTGGGCTTCTTTGTGGTACCTTCGACGAAGCCAAGCTTGTTCTTAGAAGCAAGCGCTATTTCTACCTGTTGTTTCCACCGCGCAAAACCTGGTTCACCATCATACTTGGATGCAAGCCCTTGTCCCGGGTGATCAGAGCTAGAAAGGTAAAGCGCATCTCCGACTTCGATCGATGAAACACCGCTGCCGCTGGAATCTTTTTCTTGGACCCCTTTGCCATCCTTTCCCGTTTTAGGGTTTTCGGATTCGTCATTACTCATTTTCTTTGGACTCTCGTGGAAGAAAAAGAACGGAGAGAAAATGTACCAGACAAAGGAATAAGAAGATCAGAGAAGACTCGCGGCGAGAAGAACAAAGAACAGCCGATGGAAGCGAAGAGAAATTTGAGGAGAGACGGAAGCGATATTGAAACAAATTTCAGAGAAAAGAAACTGGCAAGAAAACGGAACTAGAGCTGGATCCCATGATCCCCTGCTCTGATACCATGATTAAATTCTTCAAGAAACCAAAACTGTGTAGACTTCCATTACTCGGCTAAAGAAACTCAGAGAGAATATACAGACGAGAAGGGAAGAAGTAAAGAGTACATAGGAGAATCCGATTACACCCTCAGTACTACCCAACACCAGAATATAAAGTCACGACTAACATCCAACGGTCAAAACCCAACTAAAGACTAAATGCCACGCAAGCAAACACCTGACACACAACTTCCACATAAGTTAACACCAGGCAGCTTTAAACTCTAACAAAACATAGTGAGACATAACCAGCAAATGCCATGGCTTGCTGTTATTGATTATAATCTGGCTTTCACTGAGGCTTACAAAAACAGACTGAATTCTGATAAGCTTAACTCCATCTCTATATATACCTGGGCTCCTCCTGTGCAGGGTATCATAAAAATCAATTGCATTGCAGGTCCCATTGGAGGAAAGGGAGAAACCTGATGTTATCTGGTTCTATAAGGAAGAGAGACACCACTATAGCGGTAGCTTACAACAAGATTATGGAGTCCTCTACTACTGAAAAAGATGCAGAGATACAAGGAATTACTTTTGTGAAGCGAAGGGAATTGGAAACCCAGAACATTGAACATGAAGGTAAGTTAAGAGACAAGCACCCAATTATCAATTTATTACACGTGGAAAGAGAAACAGAGAGATGATGAATATTGAAACACCCATCCAATTATCAATTGACTAATTATCACTGACCACAATTTTTGTGTTAATAAAATCTACTACGAATGGTGCGCATACATAAGCATACCCTGGCATGTCACTGACATGGTTTTAGTGTTAATATTTTCATGAACAACGCATGAGGAGCAAAATATTAATATCGACTGGTCCAGTTTTAATAACCTAGAAACAGATGGAGAGTTGTTACATTAGAAATTAACTAGCTTATTCCCTGCTTTCAGGGAGACTTTGATCATGCATACTACGGTACATACAAAATCCGGCTACTATACAAGGAACTAGCTTCATGGCTACTAAACTTATAGAATATTTATGCTTAAAATATGTCATCCTAATCTTAGAGTAACAAGACCCGGTCTGCTTATTCCCTGCTTCCGGTATCAACATTCTTTCTTGGGAATTCTGCTCATCATTGCCGGTGGATTGTAAAGACTCCCTGATGCGAAGAATCTTGTTATTGTTATAGTTACACCGAAACAGCATCACTTTGGCACGTGTGATGGATTTCAGAAGGTGATGATGATACAGAAAGTGAGCAGGAAGCTGAGTTGGGTGTTTCTTGAGAGCTTCTAAACTCAATTCTTTTCCTTCATTGAGGGCGTGCTCTCCCCTTGGGATTTCCAGCGACTTCATCAGAATTATGGAGGTGTTGTGGGATTTAGCTTGATTGAGAATGAAAATGGTCTTCCTTCTTGAATTTGAATCAGTTTCAGTACTACAGTACCTAAACAAAATAAAGAAGCAGCGAATTAATCATTATCCATGGACAAGCGAATTAAGCTTCAGAGAGAGTGAAATGAATTAAACTATACATACCTGAGTTTGATTAAGTTCCACACCATGGAACGACCAGAAATTATGTGTTCGACTTTATCACTATGCGGCAGGGGTTTCAGCTTCACCATTGGCGGTGATGTGGAGGAGCCAGCGGCAATTAAGTAATTACTTAATAAGTTCAAACAAGACAATTTAATCTCTGCCGGAAGACTTCTATCATGTCACCCGTATTCCTAAACACAATAAGTTCAAACAAGACAATTTAATCTCTGTAATTAACACCAAAAAATTTACTTTAAAAAGTATTTAATTCGACAATTAAGTAATTAATTGGTTAATGAAACAAGATTTCCTTGCAGTGTTCATAAAGAAACGAAAGAAGAGGATATTATAACAGACTTACTGGAAAGAATCAACGGGTTTGTCTTCAACCATGAAACGATTTCTCCAAGATTCATCTTCTTGGGTCCCTGTTTCGCTTGTGAAATTCAGAGGTGGCTTATTCAGCTTCACCACCGGGTAGTCTTCACCACCTTCAGAATCTGTGGCGAGCTGGGTATTAAAAGTCACCGACGGTGATGTAAAGGAGCTGGTAGCACCGTTTGTTGTCGGGGAGGCTCTGATCATTCATACAGAGTAGACGATAAGTAATTAACACGTGATTACTATATCATTCATATAAAGTAGAGTAGACAGTAATTAAACAAGATTTCCTTACTTGAAAGAGTCACCGCTCTGGTCTAATTCAACCATGGAACGATCACTACTCCAAGATACATCTTCTTGTCGATCTTTAGGGTACTGATCGATCACGATTTCGATTATGTAGTTGGACTCTGGGGGATTATTCAGGAGAGGTTTTGGTGGGAACCCATTATCCAGGAGAGGATTTGGAGAGAACCCATTACTCAGGAGAGGTTTTGGTGAGAACCCATTACTCAGGAGAGGTCTTGGAGCTAGCAGGGGCGGTGTTGGTGATGCCGACAGAGACAGAGTTGAATATGCTTATTGATTTCTTTTGTCTCCTACTTCAATTTTACTAAATTCAGTGTATTTGATTTCTTTTTGTCTCATTTTGACCTTTAATTTGATGAAAAGGGACAAAATAATGAGTTCATGTGCCAAGATCTTGGATACGCTTGTTTGCTTTGAGGTTGAATATGCTTATTGTATTTTGATGCTCAGGCTCTTGTCGATGCTCCTGATATGGTAGGATGTCAAATGAATTTCAAGAGGCTCACCCTCACTTATATTTCAAGATCGACATTCCTAGGACTCCCAAGAAGAAGATTTTGATTAAAGCCATGGAGGCTGCAGGTAAAACAATGATTTCCTTGCGGTTATGAGTCTTTTTTTGTTTCATTAGTCAAATTTATGATGTAAATTGTGCTCCTGATGATGAAACAGATATTAAGAACAAGTGGGACAACAGTTCCTGGGGCAGGAAAATGATTATCCAGAAGAAAAGAGCTGCTCTTAATGACTTTAACCAATTCAAGATCTGAAATGTTTGAGAGCTTGGACAGAAGTTTCAACCACCACAAGTAGTTGATTCATCATACACAAATACAAGGAACATCCTAAGTGATCTCAGTCTTGGTAAGTATGAGAAGAACTTCAAGAAAGGTCTGCTGATTGACCAGACCCTCGCTCTGCTGAATGATAGACAAGTGTTCTCAGAATCTGCATAATAATGTCTGTGTCTGCACTTGGTTCAGGTGTTTGCATGGAAACTTATGTTCTTGTTGCTAGAATAGCATGAGAGACGACATACTAAAAATTCTCTTCCAGTTTCTTAGTTCTTCGCGCTTAATGTTGAAATCAGTGAGAGAGTTCTTGCGGTAAGTGTGAGCCTATTGAGGTGAAGCATGGGAGAGTGTGGGACGAGAGGGAGGGAAGAATGGGAGGAGAAGTGAATGTGAGGATGGAGCGAAATGGGAGATATAGGAGTGTACGAAGAAGAAAAGAAATCGGGTACTGAGATTAGAGAGGAAAGAGTATCGGTACATTGTTATATGGCAAGACTTATTATATGTATCTACAGACTAACTGCTAGGAGTATATATAGCAGGGCGCTAACTATCGGACTAAACAACAGAAACATATATCAGCTATATTAACTAATACTTGTTACACTATATGAC